>ML289987.1:105365-182160 GCA_005239495.1 Nicotiana undulata | reverse complement strand
TATATATATATATATATATATATATATATATTAAAAGATCGGCATACCTACCAAACCAAACGTCATATCCTTGTTGTTGACTTATAAATAATTATTTTTCACTATTTATCTTACCAAACGTCATATCCTTGTTGTTGACTTATAAATAATTATTTTTAACTATTTATCTTAGATATACAGTGAAAACTCATTAATAATTTATTTTAAAGAATAAAATTAATTCTATTAGGCAAACACTCGTATTTAAACCTATTCATGCTTACCATGCAACTCTAAAATCTGTATGTGCGGGTGTTGATATTTTTACCAACTAATATTTTGTGTGTGTATATATATATATATAATTAGAATTTGTATAGTATAATTCTATACAAATATAGTATAGTATAGTCTAAATCAACGTTTTTATCAAATGGCAAGTATAGTATAAATATATTAGAATTTTATTCAATTCATAATTATTTTTAACGTTACCAATTTGTAGTTGTATTAGAAGTTCTAGATATTGGTAGAGTAGGAGTTTGCTGTCGGATGTGGAGTTTTAATCTGGAAAGAATTCCATTCTTGGGGTTATATTTTGGAATATTACAATTAAATCCATCTTTAACTCAAAATTTTAAGGGCATAAAAGTCTATCAAAGTTTCGAGGATATTTTAGTCGTTCAATATTTAAAATAAATTATTCGTGCTTTTATAATAATATAGATATAAATATAGATATAGATAGATAGATAGATTAGATGATCAAACATTAGCTACTATTTTAAAACAATACACATTTAGCCTTTTTTATATGTAAAAGTTATTTGGACTAAAATATTTCAAATTAAAATATGAAAACAACTCATATAGTTTGAACATTTTTATTAGTTCAAACACCATATATTGTTCCTGGAATTTTAATATTTAGTTAATTACCAAAATATAAAATTAAAAAAAATTTATGCTCAGTTTAAACTTGAGAAATAATTTTGGAGTTTAAACATTTATTAGTTCAAACCCCTGAATGATTCATGAAGTTTGGAATGAACACATAACTTTCTCCAACTGTTGTCAAGCAGATCAAATCAATCACTGTTGCATCTGGCATTAGATTTGACTTAGATTTACTTTCATTTGGTAGTTGAATTATTCTTTTTTTGTCAAGTCGTAATTGAATTATGCTAGAGAGTTGTCTGATAAAATGCCCCAACTAGATTGGTCTGTCTTAGAATGCTGTGAAGTTTGAATTCCATGAATGTTCTTGGAGTTTGAAATGACAAAGGTTCGAATTCTATGAATCGTTCATGGAGATAAAACTCCAGCAAATTCTCACACTTAGATTGTGAAAAATTGAACTCCATAAATCGTTAACTAATAAGGGATTGATCTACTCCATGAATCATTCGTGGAGTTCGAAACTCTAGCAAATTTTCCCACTTCGATTGTCAAAGTTTAAACTTCGTGAATGGTCCTGGAGTTTTAACGCATCGTCTACGGGTAAAATCGGGCCCGCTGAATACCTCGATTTCCCGGTGAGTCAATCGAAGCAAGAACGTGACCGTAATAAACCGGAGTTAGAGCGAGGAGGCCCTCGTATCGGGACACCGGGCAAAACACATGCCCTTGTGGTTATCGGAGCAATGTCCTCTGGGTCTGGTTCGAGGATCAAGACTTCGGAGAGCACAACCAAACATCTCCACACGATTAACTAAGGGTTGTGATGTCTGTGCCCAGGCGGATATCTCGACGTGAATTTCGGCCCGTAAACAATAACATACCTAGTATAATCCCACATAGTGGGGAAAGTTGATAGAGCTCAGATGCGCTTTTATATAATCTTGAATTCAAACAAGTCCGGAGACCCTTTTAATCATATAAAGCGCTAGAAATTCTTTACAACTCTAAATGCACCAGCCGGGAGTCGAACCCCGGTCTGTACCATGGCAAGGTACTATTCTACCGGGAAGCTTATTATTCATGGGACACATTGTAAGACGCATACCAAGACAATTTATCTCAATTCTCTTTATAGTTCAAAGTTCTTTATTTTTGTTCTTAAATTCTTCATAAGTTGTATACGGTAAAAATCGAGGATACCTGATTCTATGGGATCGAGGGTATGTCTCTAGAATAAGACGGTATCGAAGCAAGTTCGGGCTCAGAGAATAGGAAGACTAAGGGATTGAGATCAGGCTAAATCGATACCACAATAACAAAATCACGAGATATTTGCGATCGACCACATATCTCGGCAAAAATCTCGGAACCGATAGAATCATTAAGGGTTAAGGGTATCAATCATGTATTTTACTTCCGAAATTAGAGTCATACCTTATTTGGGATTCCTCTACTATAAAAAGAGGGATCATGTTCACTTGTAGGGGCATCATATTATCACAATTATCATCATACACGAATTAGCTCTTACGGTATTACTGAGAAATATAAGCATTCTGCTCTTTTATTCACTCTAAACTCTTTATAGTTCTTATTGTTCATATTACTATTGTTGCTCTTACTGTTCTTGGCATTTGATCTCGAGTATAATAAAAATCAGGGTCGATAACTTGCAATTGCACTGGTTTGATGCATTTTTACCGCTTAATTCCTTTATTTATTTAGCTATTTATCTATTGGCATTGAATCAGATCACGTATCCTTACAACCACATTAAAAGTTTAACTGTTATTCGTATTTCGAGGTAAACAGTTTGGCACCCACTGTGGGGCTAGGGATAATAGTGATTGTTTAGTGTTAATTCTGGTATAACACACTATTTTACGCTTGTTTCTTGTCAAGAATTTTATTTTCAGGATAAATCATGTCAAACTCACAAAACACAGCCGCACATGGTGATAACAGCCTCGGGCTCCACGGGGAGAATGAGAATGTTATCGCTCCAGGACTCGAGGTTCCACAGGCTGACCACAGAAGAGCACTGCCCGCCAACCCGGTCGATGTCGGTTCGCATACTGCTTTGTATGCGAATTTAGGCGGGGACCCCGACGGGAGTGTACGTAGAGAGGGTCAAAATGACGGTCGAGGTACTCAGGGCAGAGGAGACGAAGGTGTTAGTATCCAAGTTATATTTTAAATGCTGCAAGCCTAACAGAACGCCATTGCTCAGTTGCAAAGCCAGCACGTGTCCCCGAATAGGGTCGAACAAGAGACTACTCGCCATACCGAGCTAGTGCCTGAAAGATCAGCCGATAATACTTCGAAAACTGACTCAGCTATAATGAGAATGCTCGAGGTGCTCACTAAGAGAGTAGAATCGGGAGAAAAGAAAATCGAGGCCAACGACAGGAAGGTGGAAACCTATAACTCTCGAGTTGATCAGATTCCGAGGGTACCACCGATCCTAAAGGGAATGGACTCCAAAAAGTTTGTGCAAAAACCATTCCCTCCAAATGCGGCTCCAAAGACCATACTAAAGAAGTTCAGGATGTCCGATATACCAAAATACAATGGGACCTCAGGCCCCAACGATCACATTATCTCTTAGACATGTCCTATCAAAGGAGATGATTTGGAAGACGCCGAAATCGAGTCAGTATTGCTAAAGAAAGTCGGGGAGACCCTGTCGAAGGGAGTTATGATTTGGTATCACAAATTTCCACCAAACTCTATCAATTCGTTCGCCATGTTGGCAGATTCATTTGGAAAGGCACACGCTGGAGCTATAAAGGTTGCAATGAGGAAATCGGACCTCTTCAAAGTGAAGTAGAGGGATAACGAGATGCTGTGAGAGTTTGTATGTCGATTCCAAATGGAACATATGGAGTTGCCACTGTTTATCAACAATTGGGCTGTTCAAGATTTCACCCAGAGATTAAACGGTCGGAGTTCGATCGCATCACGCCAAATGAAACAGAATTTGATAGAGTACCCAACTGTGACTTGGGCAGATGTTCACAACCGATATCAATCAAAAATAAGAGTCGAGGATGATCAACTGCGATCCCCCTCAGGTTCAGTGCATCCTAATCGGTCGATAGGTAAAAACCAAAGAGATATTGATAGATAATAAAGGTCGAATGAAGACTAGTATCAGCCATACGCTTGAGAAAGAAGGAATAACCATCCGGGACGTAATTCTTCCCGGAACCATCGGAGGGGTGACCGAGGACAGAATTCTTGGGGACTCATGAACAAAACTGGATTCGACAAATATGCAGACCCCACAGAAGCACCCTGATTATCGGAGTACAATTTCAGTGTCGATGCCTCAGGTATCGTATCAGCCATCGGGAGGATTAAAAACATTAGGTGGCCCAGACCTATACAAACCGATCCTTCTCAAAGGAATCCAAACTTGATGTGCAAATATCATGGCACGCATGGACATAGGACCGAAGACTGCAGACAGTTGAGAGAGGAAATAGCTCGATTGTTCAACGAGGGCCATCTCCGAGAATTCCTCAGTGATAGAGCCAAAAATCACTTCAGGGAAAGATATGCCAATAGAAAAAATGAACAAGAAGAACCTCAGCACGTTATCCACATGATCATTGGCGGGGTCGACGTCCCACAAGGACCTATCTTCAAATGCACCAAAGTATCGATTACAAGAGAAAAACGAACCCGAGACTATATGCCCGAAGGAACCCTAACTTTCAACGACGAAGAGACGGAAGGCCTCTCTCACCCGCACAACGACGCCCTGGTAATTTCTATTTCGTTAAGTAAAATTCAAGTTAAACGTGTTCTCGTGGATCCAGGTAGTTCGGCGAAGATAATCAGGTCAAGGGTCGTAGAGCAGCTCGGCCTGCTAGATCAGATCGTACCTACATCTTGAGTCCTAAACGACTTCAAAATGTCTAGTGAAACAACAAAGGGAGAGATAATCATACCAGTAAACGTGGCCGGGACCATCCAAGACACAAGATTTCATGTCATCGAAGGCGACATGAGGTACAATGCACTACTCGGAAGTCCATGGATCCACAACATGAGGGCAGTACCGTCGACCCTTCACCTCAATAGTGGATGGTGTGAAAAAAGTTTATGGGGAACATCACGCTACAAAGGAGATGTTTTTAGTTGACAAGGTGACACTGGCACCAATGCCTTTGACCTCATAAAAGTCGAGCATCTACGATAAGCAAGCAACCAAATAGCAATCACCGTCACCAGCCTCGACCGAATCGGATAATAAGGTAATCGAAGATGATGAAGATGATTTTCTCACTCCTTGAACTTTCATCGTTCCCGAGGAATCGGATGCAACCAAATCGACGGCCGAAGAGCTGGAACAGGTGATACTCATCGAGTATCTACTCAAACTTAAGGTATACATGGGAACGGGGTTAACCCCCGAACTCAAGAAAAAACTTATTCAAATTCTTATTGATAACATGGATTGATTTGCATGGTCCCATTTACACATGACAGGAATCCCACCCAAGATAACAACTCATCGGTTGAGCCTGGATCCCAAGTTCAGACTGATAAAGCAAAAGAGAAGACCTCAGTCCGAGGTGAAGCACGCTTTCATAAAAGAAGAGGTAACTGAACTTCTTAAAATAGGATCCATTCGGGAAGTCAATTATCCCGAGTGGTTAGCCAACGTAGTCGTAGTCCCAAAAAAGGGAACAAACTTAGAATGTGTGTCAATTATAAGGAATTGAATAAAGCATGTCTAAAAGATTCTTTTCCTTTGACCAACATCGATCGAATGATCGATGCCACGGCTGGCCACGAGATGCATACTTTTCTCGACACCTATTCTGGGTACAACCAAATCAAGATGGACCCAGGAGACCAGGAAAAAACTTCTTTTTCACTAAGTATGGAACTTATTGCTATAATGTAATGCCCTTCGGGCTAAAAAAATGCGGGAGTTACATATCAACGCCTAGTTAACAAGATGTTCGAAGAACATATAGGAAAATCAATGGAAGTTTACATTGACGACATGTTAGCTAAGTCCCTGCGCACAGAGGACCATTTGACTCATTTGCAGGAGACATTCGAAATCTTGAGGAAATACAACATGAAGCTTAACCCCAAAAAGTGTGCCTTCGGGGCCGGCTCGGTAAATTCCTCGGCTTCATGGTGTCAAATCGGGGGATTGAGATCAATCTTGAAAAGATCAAGGCCATCGAGGACATCACCGTCGTGGACAGTGTAAAAGACATTTAGAGGCTAACTGGACAGATAGCTGCCCTAGGTCGGTTCATTTCAAGGTCATCATATCGGAGCCACAGGTTCTTCTCCTTACTCAAAAAGAAAAATGAGTTCACATGGACTCCGGAATGTCAGCAAGCATTGGAAGAATTGAAACAGTACCTATCGAGCCCACCTTTGATCCACACCCCGAAGGCAGATGAGAAGCTATACCTATACTTGGCGGTGTCCAAGATAGCGGTAAGTAGAGTATTAGTTCGAGAAGAGCAAGGTACGCAGTTTCCAGTTTACTACGTAAGTCATACCTTAGGAGATGCTGAAACCAGGTATCCACACCTAGAAAAATTGGTGCTTGCATTGATAAGCGCACCTAGAAAACTAAAGCCATATTTTCAGTCTCATCGTATATGTGTTATTACCACATATCCCCTTCGAAATATATTGCACAAGCCCGAGTTATCAGGCCGATTGGCCAAATGGGCCGTCAAACTTGGCGGGTACGATATTGAGTATCAACCCCGAACAACCATCAAGTCTCAAATATTAGCAGACTTCGTGGCAGACTTTTCGCCAACCCTTGTACCCGAAGTGGAAAAGGAACATTTGTTAAAATCGGGTAAATCATAGGGGGTATCGACCCTCTTCACGGATGGAGCCTCGAACGTGAAAGGGTACGGACTTGGTATAGTTTTGAAACTGCCTACGGGCAATGTTATTAGACAATCGATTAAAACTACCAAATTGACTAACAACGAGGCCGAGTATGAGGCTATAATTGCAGGTCTCGAACTAGCTGAAAGCTTGGGAGCGTAAGTCACTGAAGCTAAATGTGACTCCCTACTGGTAGTTAACCAGGTAAACAGAACCTTCGAAGTTCGCGAGGACATGATGCAGAGGTATTTAGACAAATTGCAAGTCACCTTACACCGCTTCAAAGAATGGACCATGCAGCATGTATCTCAAGAACAAAATACTAAGGCCGATGCACTTGCCAACTTGGGATCGTCGGTCGACGAAGACGAAATCAACTCGGGGACTTTCATCCAACTCTCGAGGTTTGTAATCGAGGAAGGGCACGCAGAAATCAATTCTACAAGCTTAACTTGGGAGATGATGACTATGTTTTGCGAGAAATCCACGAAGGCACTTATGGAAACCATTCCGGCGCCGAGTCACTAGTTCGAAATGTCATCAGGGCAGGATACTATTGGGACAACATGGAGAAAGACTCTAAGGAGTTCGTTCGAAGATGCGAAAAAGTCAAAGGTTTGCAGCAATGATTCACCAGCCCGGTGAACAGCTTCACTCGGTCCTATCCCCATGGCCATTCATGAAATGGGGATGTACATTGTCGGTCATCTACCATCGGCCCCATGTAAAGATAAATTCATATTATTTATGACTGACTATTTCTCTAAATGGGTTGAAGCACAGGCCTTCGAGAAAGTCATAGAAAAAGAAGTGATCGAGTTCATATGGGATCACATTGCATGTTGATTCGGGATACCTGCGGAGATAGTGTGTGATAATGGCAAACAATTAATCGGCAGTAAAGTAACGAAATTCCTCGAAGATCACAAAATAAAGAGGATACTATCGACGCCGTATCACCCTAGCAGAAATGGGCAGGTTGAATCAACAAATAAAACTATCATCCAAAACTTGAAGAAAAGGCTAAACGAAGCCAAAGGGAAGTGGAGAGAAATATTCCTTGAGGTTCTATGGGCATATCGGATGGCATCGAGGTCCAGTACCGGAGTAACTCCATTTTCTTTAGTCTATGGCTCCGAAGCCTTAATACCTGTTGAAGTCAAAGAGCCCAGTGCTAGGTTTCGACATGCAACGAAAGAATCAAACCACGAGGCAATGAATACCAACCTCGAATTGTTAGATGAAAGACGAGAAATGGAACTCGTTCGAATGGCCGCACAAAAGCAACGAATCGAGAGGTATTACAACAGAAGAACCAACCATCGACCCTTCAAAGTCGGGGACTTAGTCTTAAGAAAAATCACCATTAATACTCGAGACCCTAATGAAGGGAAACTCGGTCCTAACTGGGAGGGACCCTATCAAATCTCGACATAGTTGGGAAAGGATCGTACAAGCTTGGAACAATGGACAGCGAGCCATTGTCGAATAATTGGAACATATCACTCCTCAAGAGATATTACTGCTAAGGTATGAATTTCTTCTTTTTCATTTACTTAAATATTCGAGACTAACTTGTTGCATGTATCCGGTCTAAGAAATTGAGACCTCAGGTTTTAAAGTGCGCATTGCACTCTTTTTCCCTTAGACCGGGTTTTATGCCAAATGGGGTTTTCCGGCAAGGTTTTTAACGAGGCAACAACTATGTGCTACCTGAGGATAATTCAACAGTATCCAAGGCTTCTTTGCAATCAACCTCGAATACCGGGGGCATCACTCTTGGATGTTATGTAAATGGGTCTCGATAGGAAGAATTTTGTAATGGGCCAAACAGTCGAATGAACCGTGTCCATATAGATTAGTCGAGTCTCAACAACAAAACATGTACGCATCTATGAATAATACAAAGAAGCACTCTCTATTTTCTCAAACATCTCGTGTTTGAAGTAGAATTTCTATTATACGAGTCATGTACTTATGATATATTGTGCAAAACTAAAACTTGTGAAAAATGACCCAAGGGCCAAGTGCAAGCATGCCTCGAACACTCGGGGACTACCTACTCGAGCTATCTAAGTTCGAAATCATAAGACCTCAAAAAGGCACCCCCCGACATACAGGACAAGGCCATTATGGGGAAACAAACCTAAGTGACATACCCGAAGGCTACAACCATATTAAAGACTACGGTCATATAAAAAGGGCTACGACCGAAATAATGCGGCTCGAGACGTCCGACTTCCGCCATAAACTAAAGGCCTTCAAATACTTTGAAAACCCGGTTAAATAAGCCTACACTCGGCAAAGCAAAAAAAAAAGGTCTTTGATAAAATCAGCCCTCAAATAATTTAAAAGGCTTCGATAATATCAACCTTCATGATGTTCTAAACGTCAATACCACACAAGAGGGGGGTGATTTGTGTGGTGTTCGATTTTTCGTGACATTGTTGTAGAAGGACCAGGTTCTTCTATGTGTTCCAACTACTGTTGTTTGTGGAATAATAAATACAGAAAGTAAAGAACACAGAGATTTTTACGTGGAAAACACCTGGCTCAAAAGGTGAAAAAACCACGACCTGCTTCCCAGTAGGATTTTTCCAAAGTTCTTTACTAAATCAGTGAGCCAAACAAATTTATAAAACTCTTTGTAAACCTAAGGATTACCTCTAATCCCGTTGTAGCAAACTAGCCTCTAGCTATTTGCGATAAACTCCAAGTTAGATATAACTTGAAACACACGGTACCTATTACAGGAACTTCTAGATAAAGCTGAAAAGGTACAAGTTGAAATCACCTACTACAAGTAAACTAGATTTCGTTTATCTCCCTGCATGTGCACCTCACGTGCCTATAACTCTGCATGTGTCTATGTCTCCAGTGATGGACCTAGTTCATCTTTGAGTTCCTTTGTCAATCTTCAAAACCATTCAATTTCTTCTTGGGCCAACAAATTCTCCGTTTTTATGATGACAAAATCTTTGCTTAGGCCTGTAACCAACTTAATCCAACATTGACACCTTTTAGAGTGTTAAGCATTTATTATAAAGAACTAGATTCATTAGGTTATAAATATCACATTTTCAAAGTAGCACATTCTTCCCCCTTCTGGCATCATCGAAAAGTTGCAAAATTTAGAAAGTTCCAGATATTTAAAAATTACTCATGGCCACTGGGGCAACTACAAGTGCAATCATGGATTAATTATCAATAGTAAACCAATAATTCAAACTATCAAATAAAAAGAAACACGATTAAGAGAAAAAATAGCATAATTCATTGATAGAAAGCATTGTTCACCCACAATCCACACAAAGAAATAAAAACAGTTAACACCATGAGCAGAAAAACAAGAAAAGTCCCTAATCTAGGTCACGGAAGTACTAAGGCAAGCTGGACTACTAAGGCTGGGAAGGGGTGGGGGTTGAGTTTTTGGCTTGGAGAAGAGTTAACATATCCCTAAGAATCCCCTCATTCTTCTCCTTTTCTTTTGCAAGCTCAGTTCTGAGAGCATCCCTCTCAGATTCAACCTCTGCCAGGCGGTTCTTCAGCCGAAGTATTTCTGCATCCTTCGTCCCACCCTCTTGTACAAGTGCTCTGACTTTGCTGTTCACAGGTGTCTTTCTGGATGAACCAGGTTCATTTTCAGGAACATTGACAACATAGTCACAGGCCAGAAGAGTATTTTTGCCAAAGTGATCCTTGAATGTGGCCATATCTGCTTTCTTTAGAGGCACCTTGTAGTGAGCAAGTACAATTTTGAGGATGAAGCTATACGGAATGACATGAGCTTTGGAACCATTGACACCCTGTCCAGCAGCTGAATGATGAAGTAAGGCCAGTTAATCTGCTTTCCACTGTCCAGGCACTCCATTAGAACTAAGTCCATGTAGTTAGCTATGTGCCTTCTCTCCTGTCTTGGCAGTACACACTTGTTGATGAACTCAAACACCACTTTGTGAGGGGGCTTCATCTCACTCTTGTAGACTGCCCTAGGTTCAGCATCCTCTTCATTGTCACAGAACCTTCTTGTGATTTGCAGAGAAGACGGAAGAACATCTAAGCTTGGCCACTTTTGCCTGGTGTAATCATCATAGCCCTCAGACGGAATCCCAAGCTCTTCTCCCAAATCTTTGGCATTAAAGGTAATTTTTGTCCCTTTCACTTGGCTAGAGACTCTGCCATCCTTAATTAGAACATTAGCCATGAACTCGACTATCTCATTTCTAGCAAGCCGCCCATCCAACTGAAGGACTATGTCCTTCCAGCCCTGCACCTCCAACTTATCCATCAAATAGACCATGCCAGATTCCTCCAAATCATTCAACAACCTCCCCTTCAGAATGGTGCGCTTCCCAAATTTTGTGAAATTATCCTTCTCTCCAGCAGACTCATCTTCTTCTTCATTACTTCAGTCCTCTTCTTCATCAATTTGAACTTTCTTGGATTTAATTGTAGACCTGGTTCTTTTGGATACGACTGAGGGTTCAACCTCTGATCTTCGTTCACCTTGATGGACCATGTACATCTCGTCAATTTCAACAGCCTCTACAAGCTTAGCAACTTTCTCCTTTCCCTTTTCAGCCCTCTTTCTCTTACTTTCTTCCAAGGCGTTCTGTAGCACCTCCTCACTCTGCCTTAGTGTTCTTCTTGTGGTTCTTCCTCTTGGAAGAGTAATTTCAAAATTAGCAGAGGGAGTGGCTTTCCTCTTCTTACTTGCTCCTGCAGTTTCAGAATTCTTAGCCTTGGGAGTCCTTTTTTCTTTGGTTTATAACTTTCTCCTAACTTCTTTATAAGATCTGCTAAGGTCTCCTCAATAGATGAACCAAGTTCATCTGTAGACTTCCCTAAGTTTACCAATCCCTTAGCTGCCTCCCCTGATGCACTTCCCCCTGACTTCTTGTCTCCCTCTCCTACTACTGGTTTGGTACCATAGATAGCTAGACGATTAAGTTTTCCTCCCTTTCTTCTCATTTTCGTCAACTCCACATCTATCACATACCCAACCAAAACAAACCTATTTTTTATGTTTTCCGCTATTTATGACACAACTTCATAAGTGATTTTTGGTACAGACGATGCATGTTCAGAATCAGATGATGCTGGTGCTTCCTCAGTAGCTGATTTAAACGAGTCACTTGAATTATCTGATTCCTGTGCCTGACTAGCTTGAAGTTTGGCATTCATTTTATTTGCTAGAGATCTTATGGGTACTAATTTTGGAGCGAGCATCTTGACCCTCTTTTTTCAGGGTTCGAGGTTTGGACTAGATTGAGGTATGGTGGGACTGGATTTAGACGGAGTAGGTCTTGGTGGTGGAGGGGTTGTAGAAGTCAATGATGGAGTAGCAGATGGTGGAGTACCAGGGTTTTCCAAAAGGTTAGACATTTATTGAAGAAGAAGAAAGTTTGGATTGAGAATGAGTATGAAAAAAGATGGAAGGGTTTCGACGGTTGTGAAGATGATGAGTGATTTCAGAGGTGATGATGTGGGTTTAAAAAGGATATGGGTAATTAATATATAAAGGAAGTCTTTTTGGTCAAATAGAAGTCTAATCACTTCTGTGATTTGTCAGTTAGAAGTGACGGTTACATCTTCCCTAGTTTCTAGGCTTCTTAATTCGATGGGACTCTTTAGGGTAGATGGAACTGGTTCAAAAATAGGATAAAGTATAGATTTTGAAAAGATCTTGTTTAGGTAGAGTTCTTCTCATGATTAACTATTAATATTTCAAAGTGTGTATAGTGGAGAACACATACCTCATCTTTTAGATGAATCAACACCGATGAACCAGGTTCATCATGTAAGAATCCTCTTGATCAAGCCTCAATTTTCAACAATAGAGAAAACGTTATTAGTAACCACTGAGTCATATCAAAACATGGCAAAAGAGTATGCTATTTTCAGCATGAGACTGCTATTTTCAGCATGAGACTGAGCAATAGTTAATCTGATCATTTACACAAATTTCAGAATTTCTAGCCAAAAACAATATTTCCCTTTTTTTCAATTTTTTTTCATGTTTATTCTGAACTGGTTCAATTAGGTGATCTTAATCATCCCTAAATCTAACTTGTTCCTTTCAAAATGCTCTCTACATAGTGCTTTTGTAAAGATGTCAGCAATATGTTTATCAGTAGCACAAAATTCAATAGAGATCAGTCCCTTCTCATAATTTTCCCTTAAAAAATAGTGTCTAACATCTATGTGCTTTATTCGTTTATGATGAATAGGGTTCTTTGTCATACCGATAGCACTAGTGTTATCACAAAATATAGGGATACATCCAACATCGATTCCAAAATCTATCAATTGTTGTTTAATCCACAGTAGTTGAGCACAACATGAGGCTGCAACTACATACTCAGCCTCAGCAGTAGATAGAGACACATAATTCTACTTTTTAGTGGCCCAAATCATGAGACATGAGCCCGGGAAATGTGCCATACCTGAGGTGCTCTTTCTATTGACTAAAAAACCTGCATAGTCAGCATCAGCATATCCCACAAGATTGAAGTTACTACCTTTTGGATACCAAAGACAGAGATCAGTGGTGCCTTTTAGGTATCTCAAGATTCTCTTCACAACAGTTAAGTGTGATTCCTTTGGATTAGCCTGAAATCTTGCACAAAGTCCTATGCTAAAAACAATGTCAGGTCTACTAGTAGTAAGATACAACAATGAACTAATCATTCCCCTATACAACTTTTGATCAACAGATGAACCAGGTTCATCTACATCCAATTTTGTGGTTGTTTCTATATGAGTATCAATTTCTTTAGCATCTTCTATTTTAAACCTTTTAAGCAACTCTTTAACATACTTTTGCTGATGGATCATAGTTTCATTTGAATTTTGTTTAATTTGTAAGCCTAAAAAGAAATTTAGCTCACCCACCATACTCATTTCAAATTCACTCCCCATTAATTTAGCAAATTCTTTACTTAGCTTATCAGTAGTTGCTCCAAAAATTATGTCATCTACATATATCTGAATTACAAAGAGATCTTTACCTTTTTCTTTTAAGAATAAAGTACTATCAATTTTACCTCTCTTGTAGTCATGTTCAAGCAGGAATTTTGACAATATTTCATACCATGCTATGGGAGCTTTCTTGAGTCCATACAGTGCTTTGTCAAGTTTGCACACATGATCTGGATTCTCCTTGTTCTCAAACCCTGGAGGTTGCTTGACAAACATTTCTTCCTTTAGATAGCCATTTAGGAAGGCACTGTTGACATCCATATGACGAAGAGTGAATTCCATGTACGCAGCAAAGGCTATGAGGAGTCTTATTGCTTCCAATCTAGCCACTGGAGAAAACGTCTCATCATAGTTTATGCCTTCCTCCTGACTATATCCTTGTACAACCAATCTTTCCTTGTTTCTTGTAATTGTTCCATCTTCATCAAGTTTGTTTCTGAAGACCCACTTTGTGTCAATTACTGATCTATCCAGGGGTCTTAGTACCAGATGCCAGACTTGACTCCTTTCGAATTGGTTGAGCTCATCTTGCATTGCATTTACCCAGTATGCATCCTGCAAAGCCTCAACAACATTTTTAGGTTCAATCAGATATAGAAAGGCATCAAAAGCACAAAGATTTTTCAAAGAAGATCTGGTTTTGATTCCAGAGGTTGGATCAGTGATAATGTTCTCAATAGGGTGAGAACTTTGATATCTGTAAGGTTTCAAACCAGACTGGTTACTCCTTGAAGTTCCTTCAATTCTTTGTTGTTGTGGAACAAGCTCAGGCACAATTTCCAATGAATTTTGGGAATTATTTTGTTCTATTCCCCCTGTCATGTTGCCTGGGATGGATGAACCTGTTCCTTCCTCCAGTGTTCCTTTATTTGGACTGAGTTTCTGACCAGCCCAATTTCTTCATCTTGTTGTTCCTGTCTTTCAGAAAGAATGTTAGTTTCATGAAAAACTACATGCACACTTTCTTCAACACACATAGTTCTCTTCTTATAAACTTTATAAGCCTTAGTATGTGAAGAATATCCCAAAAATACCCCCCTCATCACTTCTGGGATCGAACTTACCTAGGGAGTCATTTCCATTGTTGTGCATAAAGCATTTACAACCAAAATCCCTAAGGTGTGATATATTAGGCTTTCTCCCTTTTAAGTAACTCATATGGAGTCTTCTCTACAAGAGGTCTAGTCATGCACCTGTTTATGATATAGCATGCAGTATTAATGGCTTCTGCCCAGAAGCCATGGGGTAGTTTGATAGAAAGACGCATAGTCCTAGCCATATCTTCAAGTGTTATATTCTTTCTTTCAACTACTCTATTTTGTTGTGGAGTTATAGGGATAGAAAAATTGTGATCTATGCCATGTTCATCATAGAATTCGGCAAATTTAGCATTTTCAAATTCAGTGCCATGATCAGACCTAATTGATGCAAGTTGATTTCCTAATTGTTTTTAAAATTTTCTAACAAAAGAAGTAAACATGTCAAATGCCTCATCTTTAGATGTCAGAAATGATGTCTAGGTAAATCTAGAATAGTCATCAACAAGCACCATCACATATCTCTTACCATATCTGCTTAATGTTCTCATAGGACCACAAGGATCCATATGGACCAGTTCCATCGTTCTGGTGGTACTTACCAATTTCTTGCCTTTAAAAGAGGATCTTACCTGCTTCCCCTTGCACAAACCTCACAACTTTGTCTTCCTTGAACTTAATGTTAGGCAGACCTATCACTAAGTCCTTGGAGACTAATTTGTTGAGCTGACTCAGAATTGCATGTCCAAGTCTCTTATGCCAAAGAAGGGGATCACTGCCCACCACACTTATATTGTTCACTCTTTTTCCCTTCAAAACAATTATGTCAGTGATAAAATTTATTACAAAACATTTTGTAGTGGTGAATGCTACCAAGTTACCTCTGTCACACAGTTGTGACACACTTATTAGGATATATTTCAAGCCATCTATCAGGTAGACATTCTCAATGGAACGTGTGTCATCCTTACCTACCTTACCAACCCCAATGATTTCACCTTTCTTTACATTTTCAAAGGAGACATTTCCTCATTTGAGGTTTTCCATTGAACGAAACCGGTCCTTATTGCCAGTCATGTGTTTTGAGCACCCACTATCCATGTACCATATTTGGCTACTTCCTTTCACTTAAACCTCAGATTCCTCATAAGATTCAACATCTGATTTCCCAATCGCTATAAGTGCTTGTTCATCTGCATCTTCATCATCTGATTCCTCATCTGAACTTTCTCCCCAAGCAACAACCATAGCCTTTGTTGATACTTTGTTATTCTTGGGATGAACGTGTTCCTTCTTCCGGTTCCTTCGTTAAGACATTTCCCTTTTCCATTCAACTTCCCACTGAGGGTAGTTATTGATGTGATGATCAGTTTTCCCATATTTGTAGCAGCCCTCATTAGTGGTTTTTTCCGGTGCCCTTGCCTTGTTGTAATTTCCACCTCTTGAGGAGCCTTTTCCTCTCATAAGTTATTTCTTTAAATCCTTGGTGATCATAGCTATTTCATCTTCCTCCAGTTCTGCTCCTTCAGTGATTCTGAGTGCCAAAATTTTTTCCTTCTTGGGAACATCCATCTTCATTGTCTGCCTTCTAAGTTCATAGGCAGTGAGATTTCCAATTAGCTCATCCAGTTTGAGAGTTGCAATGTTCTTGGATTCCTGAATTACAGTGATCTTACTCTCCCAAGAGATTGGCAGAACCCTTGTCAAAATATTCTCAACTTTGTCTTCTTCAAGAATAGTCCTTCCAAGGGATTTCAGTTCATTTGTTAGTATAGTGAACCTAGTGTACATCTCTTGAATGGTCTCTCCTTCCTTCATAGAGAAATTCTCATATTGAGAATATAGAAGAGTACCTCTGGATATCTTTACTTGAGCAGTTCCTTCATGAGCCACTTGCAAAGTGTCCCAAATTTCCTTGGCAGTAGTACAACTTTGAATTATGTTGTACTCTTCTGGACCAAGTCCACACACAAGCCACTTCTTGGCCTTAACATTCTTCTCCCACTTTCTTAGATCCTCAGCAGTGAAGTCAGATCTTGTCTTTGGAACATCTACTCCTTCAACAGTCTTCTTCATGGTGGCCAAGGGACCATCAGTAACTATGTCCCACAATCCATAGTCTTCACCAATTATGTGATCTCTCATCTTGTTCTTCCACCAGGAGTAGTATTGGCCATTGAAGAGTGGTGGCCTAGCAGTTGATTGTCCTTCCCAGTTCCCAGGTAGTGCACTCATCTTGATCTTTTCCTAAGGTGTTAACTCTTCAAGGATAACCCGCTCTGATACCAATTGATGTTCTAAACGTCAATACCACACAAGAGGGGATGGGGTGATTTGTGTGGTGTCTGATTTTTCGTGCACTTGTTATAGAAGGACCAGGTTCTTCTATGTGTTCCAACTACTGTTGTTTACGGAATAATAAATACATAAAGTAAAGAACACAAAGTTTTTTACGTGGAAAACACCTGGCTCAAAAGGCTAAAAAACCACAACCTATTTCCCAATAGGATTTTTCCAAAACTCTTTACTAAATCAGTGAGCCAAACATCATTTATAAAACTCTTTGTAACCGTAAGGATTACCTCTAATTCCGTTGTAGCAAACTAGCCTCTAGCTATTTGCGACAAACTCCAAGTTAGCTATAACTTGAAACACACAGTACCTATTACAGACGCTTTTAGATAAAGTTGAAGAAGTACAAATTGAAATAACCTACTACAAGTAAACTAGACTAAAAGACAACAGTTGGAACTGGTTCTTCTAGCTGGTTCAAGTAGTTTCAGAGTCACACACTTAAATCTCACACGAACTGCTTGCAAAATTGCCTCGCTAATTTTGCTCTCAATTCTTGCTTAACTTATGCGTTTGTGGGTACCTGTACTATAAGAACACTCAGCAATATATAGAATTAGTATACAAGAGATTTACTAGAGTTCTAATGCAACTCTTCCTTGGTGGAAGAGTTCTAGTTAATCTTAACTCCTTAAATCCTTCCTTATCTTGATTCTGTTCTTACTGACTAAGGAGTACTTCTCCTTATCATTTTGCAATCTTTTCGATTAGGAGATATCTCTTATCTTCCATATTTCATTTATCTCCTGCATGTGCACCTCACACGTCTATAACTCTGCATGTGTCTATGTCTCCAGTGATGGACCTGGTTCATCTTTGAGTTCCTTTGTCAATCTTCAAAACCATTTAATTTCTTCTCGGGCCAACACTTCGAAAAAGCCTCAAGAGGTATTAAATTATCTTATCACAAATGAGTTAAGAAAAGATTGGGTTCCGATTGTTGAACCCTCGAAAGACCCAATGGGTACAAAAAACACACGCTAAGGCATGAAGAAATTTTCACCAAGTCTTTTAGCCGAAAAGATGGAAAAATTATAGCCGTTTTTAAGAGGCCAAATTGGCCCAACTTAAAGAGCCTAAGGGACGATTTAGAGAGCTTAAGGGACAAGATAAAGGAACCTAAGGGCCGATACAATTAGAGTTCGAGACCTCGCTCTCACTCAATTCGAACCCAAGGGTTCAGTTATTACGAGCTTAAGCAAACGATTAACTACAACTCGAAGATTCTTACAAAAGGTATAGCGGTGAGCTCGAAAACTTAACAATCACTGATAAAAATCTAAGGGTTTATTTTGATCACGAGTTGAACTAAAACAATGAGAACTTTTTCAACGAAGGCAATTAAACATACAAAGGCATGGAGAAGAACTTATGAAGGCGTCAAAGAAATTCTTTTTCATTATATCAAAAAATATATGTACAAAGGGCCAGCCAGGGCCTTACAAAAAGAAAATCTAGTTATGATCAGGGTTAGTCCCCTCAATACCGGCCTCCTCCCGAGTAGCTTCTTCGGAGGCATCTTCTTTAGCAACCTCACCTCCATCTTCTCCATTACCGGACCAGGCATCATCATCATCATCATCGGAAGGGACGAGCTGCCTGGCTTCGGCCTCGAGCTCTTTTGCCCGAGAAATCTCTTCGGAGAGGTCAATAGCTCGAGCATGGATTTCCTCGAGGGTTTCCCTCCGGGATTGGCACTTCTCCAAGTCATAGCGCCACAACTCCCGATTAGAAGCCTCCCTCAACTTGTTTTGAACAACTACGACATCAACCTGGTACATGTCTATGAATTTGTCCACCTTGGCCTTAGTCTTTTCGATCTTAGCCCTGGCCTCTCTAAGCCCGACGTCGAGCTCCTTGACCCTTTTGGCCTGAGCGAAACCTTTTCCCTAAGGTCTTGGAGTTGGGCCTCCGCCGAAGATAACTTGGCCAAAGATGCTTTCTTTTCAATAGCAACGCGGTCCATCCTGGTTTTCCACCGATCATAGTCGGTCTTAACCTGATCGACCTCCGTCCGAAGAAGACCGATCTTCTCCACCTTTTGCTGCAACTGAGATTTCGAAGGGTTAGCTTCTACAGTGGAATCGATCCCATACCGTATCAATAAGGCGGTTACCTGTATATCCAACTCGGCCCCTCCTCATGAGCCTTGGCCAGGTCCATTTGGAGATCCTTTATGGCCTCATTCTTTTGGACACAAAGAATCTTCAGAGCGTTCCTCTCCTCCGAGACCCTCTGAAGATCGGCCTCGCAATGACTAAGGTCAACTCGGAATTTGGCAGAGGCCTATACAAAGAAGAAAAACACAAGTTAAATCTATGAAAGAATAACTTTGGGAAAAAGGTGGAGAAAAGTAACCAAAATCAACTAATGCTCACCTTGGAAAAAAGTCGTTGAGCTTCCGCCATAATGATCGAAGCATCAGTAATATCATAGGCATATCGACCCCACGAAGCAATCCAGAAAAGGATCACTAGCGCTAGAGCCTCCGACAATCTCGGGGTCTTCAGACTTTAGGCATCCCTTATCGCCCCTTCAGAGAAGACCGACATAGAAGGCATTTGACCTATTGTCATGGCTCCGAGCGAATTGCTCGGAGCGCTCTGTTCGATCCCCCTGGTTTCAGAACTGGACCTTCTCGGTGTGGAAGTTTATGATCGAGATACCATCTCGACCTCAGGAGATTTAGAGATCACCCCCGATTTTATTTTTTAGAGCCTCCTCGGCATGAGGCTCGGTTGTAGCAGGAGGCAGCTCGGGAAGTGAAGAAACCATGGTAGCCTTTCTGGGGCAAGCTACCAACACCAATGGTTCTTCCTCTTCTTCCTCATCCTGGTCCCTCAACGTGTGGACCGCATTCGTCGAGAGTCCGACTGTGTTTCTCCTCACCTTTCGAGGATTGGGTTTGGAGACCTCAGATTGTGAGGTATTTTTTCTTTTCTTGTCCTTTTTCGGCCTCGAAGTCGGGGACTCATCCTTGCCACCTTCGCTCGAAGGCCTCATAATGGCGTCTTTGGTCAGACCTACATAAACTGAATATTAAAAACGCAGAAAAGGGGGTAATTATTTTGAAATACTTAAGAAGGGACCTTACCATGGTTTTTGGCCTCCCACTTGCCTTAAGCCAAATCCATCCACACTCGTTCAACACGAGTCGAGGTGGAGGCAAGCCTGTGGATCCAGTCCTCGAAATCGGGCACCACCTCGGGCATCCAAGAGTCAGATGCATGGTCGGAGAGAAAAGTTAGACAAGATCGAAAGAGGCACTGAACCAAAAGAACACAAAGTCACTTACGTTTGGCTTTCCACTTCTCGCGAAACAAAATCTTTTCTTCTGGTATTATATCACAGGTCCTTACCCGTATGAATCGACTCATCCAACCCCGATCTTTATCTTCATTAATATTCAAGAACATTGCTTTGTTTGCTCGGCAGTTAAGTCTAATTAGCCCTCGATAGAGTCGGGCCCTGTATAACTGAATGAGGTGGTCCAATGTGAACTCCAACCTGGCCTCGTTGGAGTAGAAGCACAGCATGATCACTATGTGCCAAAGTGAGGGGTGGACCTGACCGAGGGTGACCTCGTACCTCTTGCAGAAGTCGAAGATCACGGGGTTGACGGGACCCAATGTGAAGGGATAAGTGTAAACACTCAAGAACCCCTTCGTATGTGTGGTGATTCTCTCTTCAGGCGTAGGAATTTTCACCACCACCTCTGGACCCCATCCGCAATCCTTCTTCATGGACTCGATATGGCCCTCGGTAATCGAACACATGTACACCGACATATGTTCGCATCGGTCTGGCACAGATGAGGGGTTATTAACCTTAAAATCAGTTTTAAGGACGCATGGGCCAGGTACGTATTCATGAGCGGTCGGTTCTACCTGCGTTTTATCGTCGGCCGGCCGGGAGGAAGAATATGGAGCTTTCTCCTTTTGCGGTACTATTTTAGAGGTCTTCGCCATTTACGTATGAGTGGGGAGTAAAAAAGAGTAGAACTGGCAGCTCCGGTGGGAACAACGGTGGTTTGTTAAGTGGCGATGAGAGGAAAAAAAAGAAGGATTGAGAACTCAAGGGTTTACGATCAAAGAAAAGTAAAGTTTGAATCTACTAAGGAGCTGGTATTTATAGGTTTAAAATGGCGTTTCAGTGCCACTAGTGGCCGACCGACGATTGACATGCATTGATAGTTTTTTGGGAACCGAACCGACGGGACATCATGGTCGGGGTGTCGAAGAATAGGGACTCAAAATCATTTCTTATCATTTCATTCTAAGAGACGCGGGGACTATCTGTATACGGTAAAAATTGAGGATACCCGATTCTATGGGATTGAGGGTATGTCTCGAGAGTAAGCCGGTATCGAAGCAAGTTCGGGCTCAGAGAATATGAAGACTATGGGATCGAGATCAGGCTAAATCAATACCATAGTAACATAATCATGAGATATCCGCGATCGACCACCAATCTCGGCGAGAATCTCGGAACCGATAGAATCATTAACGGTTAAGGGTATCAATCATGTATTTTACTTCCAAAATTAGAGTCATACCTTATTTAGGATTCCTCTACTATATAAAGAGGGATCTTGTTCACTTGTAGGGGCATCATATTATCACAATTATCATCATACACGAATTAGCTCTTACGTTATTACTAAGAAATATAAGCATTCTGCTCTTTTATTCACTCTTTACTCTTTATAGTTCTTATTGTTCATATTACTATTGTTGCTCTTATTGTTCATGGTATTTGATCTCGAGTATAATACAGAACGGGGTCGATAACTTGAAATTGCACTGATTTGATCCATTTTTACCGCTTAATTCCTTTATTTATTTAGCTATTTATCTATTGGCGTTGAATCAGAGCACGTATCCTTACAATTACATTACAAGTTTAATTGTTACTCGTATTTCGAAGTAAACATAAGTGCAAGCTTGAAATCGAGGGCAGGTTCCTCATCGAACCATCAACCGAGCTCTGAATCACCATTATTATTGGTTATGCCATTTATTACGTCTTTCATTTACTTAATCTAACGTCATTAATCACTCGTATGGAATTAATCCACATATACTTAAAATCATATATAAATTCAATTGTTATCTTTCTGAATTGTTCCTGCGGTTTTCCATGTTTAGCTAGTGGCATTTTGCTCAAATTTTATTTTCACATTAAAAAGTGGCTACTTTCTAATTATATTTGAAACAATGACTAAACTTTGATTATCGCCTCAAGAACTGGCCATTCCACCTAATTTACTTTGCGGAAGGCGAGGGACGATAGCGGAAGGGTGACACGCAAGTAACAACGATGCAGGGCTGTTAGAAAACTAAATCCAAGATATCGAAAGAGAAGATGAAAGAAGTAATAGCAGTGCAACATATGTAGGGAAATATTGCAAACACCCCTGAGTATAAAAAACAGTTTTGAGCGAAAATACTCATACGTTTGAGGTAATTTCAACTAAATTTAATTGTTATCAATTTTTAAGAGTAAACAGATACAAATATTAAAACCTCTACACAAGGCAGGATGGACTCTCGTAGGCTTTATCCATGCAAATGCATTTGCTGGATTTCTGTCCGATTCATTTGGACCACCGAAATAGTTAAGAGCAATAAAATGTAAGATCCCAATTATTCGGGTGAATAAGTACATTGAAGCAAAGGGATTAGAGTATGGCTCTTTGTTTGCAACACTCAATTGCTCCATCAAACATTTCCTCAAGACCATACTTGTACTTGAATCCAGTCTCCAAAAGTTTTTTTGGTGAAAGGCTAGGTATTTTAAGTTCTGCACTGCTTGTCCCTTGGTACCTGCAATACTTCAATTAGTTTCTCTCATTGTCGTCTCAAATTAAACTTTTTAATTGACTTGTCCCTAGATATTAATATAAGCAATTAAAATATGCATTGCTTAGCTTGTGAGAACAATATCACATGTTCTTTGGCCAAATCAAATTAAGAAAAGATTCTACTTAAAATAGGTTGCGTAGGTCATATGTAAATCTTTTTCAAAGTATATTATCTTTTGACAGTCACTTTTGAGAAAGTTGATTACTTAGGAGTTAGGACCCGTTTGTCCATAAAAAGAAATTCCTTTTTTTTTCTTTAAAAATGTGTTTGTCTATGGAATTTTGCAAGTTTTTGAAAAAATTTCGAAAATGAGTTTTCCAAAAATGTTGAACACTTTTTAAAAAATATATATTATTCCCAACTCATAAAACTACAATATTTTTTCAAGTGAAACGCATGTCCAAACATGATTTCAAATTTCAAATACCATTTTTTCAACTTTAACTCCAAATACTACTTTTTTTTTTAAATTACAATTTTTATGTCCAAACGCCTACTTTCACTTTCTTCTTTCCTCTCCTTATCCAAGAGCGAAAAGTTAAAACAAGCAACAAATCGAAGTTAAGGCAAGAATGAAGAATCTATACTTACTCAGTAATTTGTTTTTGATATTGAGGGTATCTAGTTGAAAGAAATTCAGAAAGCTTTTCACGTGTTATTTCAACAGCTGAACAGATATACCTCCCTTTCGCATTAGGATAGTCAAGAAGGAAGATGTGAGCATTTGTCACATCATCTACATGTACAAAAGGTACTACATCAGGATAGTTCAAGCTATTTTTTTGATGACCTGCAAAACAATTCCACTACTATTAATAAAAACATACCTTACACTACTAGAAATTCGGCAAAAATAGACCAACTTTGGTCGGTCAAAAAACCGATCAAAGTTTGTCGCTTTTTCAAAATGTTTTATTTTAAATTTTTTACGAAACCGATCAACTTTGGTCGGTTTTCTTTGGCGCAAAAATGCGGGAAATTATTTTTGAGTCCCGCAAAATTTATTTTTCAAGAAACCGACCAACTTTGGTCGGTTTTCTTTGGCGCAAAAATGCGGGAAATTATTTTTGAGTCCCGCAAAATTTATTTTTCAAGAAACCGACCAACTTTGGTCGGTTTTTCAATTAAATAAATAAAAATTAAAATTAAAATAATCGACCAAAATTGATCGGTTAATTAGGTCGGTCATTTTAAAAAACCAACCAACTTTGGTCGGTTATTTTCGTGCGAAAATACAATTAAAGTGTATAAATAAAAGACAATCTTAAACACAAAATGCACCAATGATCTAGTGGTAGAATAGTACCCTGCCACAGTACAGACCACGGTTCGATTCCTAGATGGTGAATCTTTTGATTACATAATTAAAATATCGACCAACTTTGGTCGTTTTTTTTTGAAATATTTTTTTTAATTTAATTGACCGACCAGCGTTGGTCGGAAATCTCCGACCAACTTTGGTCGATATTCCTTTCCGACCGTCAAAATACCGTCCACATGTAAATAGTCGCATTTTGGTCGGTAATTGGTCATAACCGACCAACTTTAGTCGGTTTTTAGCGAATTTCTGGCAGTGTAGTGTTAGGCAAGTGTTAGGCAAATGAGAATCAATGTTAATAGTATAATATAAGACATACCAATAATCATCCGACCAACTTTGGTTTGGTTTTAGCGAATTCTAGCAGTGTAGTGTTAGGCAAGTGTTAGGCAAATGAGAATCAATGTTAATAGTATAATTTAAGACATACCAATAATCATCCGACCAACTTTGGTCTGTTTTTAGCGAATTTCTAGCAGTGTAGTGTTAGGCAAATGAGAATCAATGTTAATAGTATAATTTAAGACATACCAATAATCATCCGACCAACTTTGGTCTGTTTTTAGCGAATTTCTAGCAGTGTAGTGTTAGGCAAATGAGAATCAATGTTAATAGTATAATTTAAGACATACCAATAATCATCCGACCAACTTTGGTCTGTTTTTAGCGAATTTCTAGCAGTGTAGTGTTAGGCAAATGAGAATCAATGTTAATAGTATAATTTAAGACATACCAATAATCATCCGACCAACTTTGGTCTGTTTTTAGCGAATTTCTAGTAGTGTAGTGTTAGGTAAATGAGAATCAATGTTAATAGTATAATTTAAGACATACCAAGAACCATTCCCATAGATGAGCGAACAGAGCCAGGAATTTGAGCAGTAATAAAGGGGCCATGTATCCAAGTAGGGATTACAGTCACAAAATCAATTCCATTTTTTTCTGCAAATTCCAGAGCTGCTTTCTCCGTTACAGTCTTGCTAATCGTGTAACAACTTCCGAAAGGCTTTAAGGTTCTTACGAGATCCACATTAGTCCATGAATTTTCATCTATTATACTTGACGTATCAACCATAACCGTAGATGCACTAGAAGTGTACACGACACGTTTCACTGTCTTTGAATTCAGACACGCCTGTAATATACCTAATGTCCCATTAATTGATTGTTGTGTTATTGTTTCTTCACTTTCTTTGTTCTCAAAATCAATTTGATGTGCAGCATGAAAAACACCAATGCAGCCTTCAATTGCTGGATTGAAACTCTCTGGTTTGTCTAAATCAGCTTTAAAAATACGCAGTCTTTCCGGTGCACCTGGAAGATTTGTGAGGTAGCTCACGTCCCTCTTGCGATCTAGAGTCAGTGGATTCAAAATTTTCGTCGTTCGTAAACATGAATGCATTTCATAATCAAATAAAAGACTAACTAATGTAACTCCAACTGCACAATCACATACAACAATCAAATGAATAAGAAGATAAAACTTCATCCTGCCTTTGGTTTATGGATAGTTGTCAAGATTCAATTAGATCTTTTTTAGTAAAAGACCTGGTAGAACTTTATTAGACATTCATCTGATTGAAGGGGTGTAATTGGTAAATTTGCTTCATGTGACCAGGAGGTCACAAGTTCAAGACATGAAAACAGCCCCTTACAGTAAGGCTGCATACTACAGACTTTTATAGTCCGGCCCTTCCCCGGACCTTGCGTATAGCGGAAGCTTAGTGTACGGGCTGTCATTTATTCATCTGATTTAACTAGTCACAAAACCAGGGAGGCAAGAGTTGTTTCTGCAAACAAAAAAAGGTACAAGACCATGGCAAAACAGATATGGCAGATGGCCTATAAACTGTTCCATTTAGGGACTGAAAAAGTAATTATCTACATATTCACAGTAAAGTGAGGAAGCAAACCCAAGGATTATAGGCAACCTGTTTTATTTTTCAAGATTACAAATTTGACATTTTTAAGGAGACTTACTTGTAGATATCATTTGGATGATTTAATGGTGTAGAAAATTTATTTTATATTGATGTTGTATATAACTTAGAGGTCGTTTGGTAGAGTGTGTTAGAGAAATTAATGCATGCATTAGCTTTGTGTATTAGTAATATACTCATAATAAATTACCTGGATGAGACCTAAGAGTGGTGTTAACAGAAAAACCAAGTTGAAGAAGTCTCATAACCATCCATGATCCAAGATAACCACTTCCTCCTGTTACACATACTCTTCCCTTCCCTTTCTCTTCTTCCATCACCCTCTAGTGATTTCTTTTTCCTATGTTCTCTTATTTCTTTTTATCTGTCTCTATATAGTACAATCAATTGGTCATAGGTTGTATCAAAGTGGTTGAGAAGTAGACGTAAAATAAATTGTCATGTTACATGTCAGTTACCCCTTGCTTTCATCTCTTACAAATGGCAAGACATTCAATTGGATGGGACACAAATGGACTTCCTCTTTTTCCTGTAACATAAACCAAACTGAAGTTTCATCTGTACGTTCATTCCTTAAAATAAAACGTACCACCATAGTGTAAAGTCTCCGCATCCTTAACAAAGAGTATCGGATTCGAGCCATAAGTATGAAATCACCTTTAGTAGGAAGTGATTTACCCAGCGTAGGACTTTCTTAGCGCGAAAATTTGAATCAGTCGGACATAAAAGTAAGTAATAGACACCCAACATAAAATAAATCATAAAATGAAACATACGTGAAAAATCACAAAAGAAAACTCTTTTGACGCTTAATGCACATGCAAATCCACGTAATTCACCTTATCGGTTTGCGAATCCACAAAATTCAATAAAAAAGACAACAAAACAAATTATATTATAACTCACGTAGCTCTCCCTTTCATTTTCTCATATATCAATTTTCAAACACAACCCAGAATAAATTAGCTGTATACAATAATGCGTCTCTTTTGTGACATTTTAAACATAAATCACCAAAAATTAGCTGAACCAAAACTGATATCGAACGAAAAATCAAAATGATTAGAACGGTTTCAAAATATCCAATTTCAATCATACATTTAGTATGGTACAAAAATAATCGATCAACCCAAACCATTGATGGGATGAGATTAGGTCCAGTAACTTTAGTTCAATACCACACTTAATATTAGCCACGTATCACTAAAATTATGAACGGTGTGGATCATTTTACAATATTAGTCTTCAACAAAAAGTTTCTTAAAAATTTTACAGCCCGAGAAAAAGAAATCGTCCTGTAATTCAAGCTAATTAAGTTCTTTATCTTGTTATCATTGTTGTCTTCCCTTCAACTTCTTCCAGAACTTTTCGCTTTTTTTCTACCACGACCCGGAATCCCAACTTCGGAATTGTGATGGCTGATAGTAAGCTATAACTATGTATTTTGGTCACTATTTGCATTCTAAATTGGTTGCACTTTACTGATGTTTGAGCGTTAAATGATAATAAATGGCTATGATTGAGAATTTTATGCTTTGCAGGAGTAATTCCGGGCTACGATGAGGTTAAGGAGCGTTTTGGAGCTAATATGGACCGTTGAAGGTCAAGTAAAGGCTTATGGAGTAAATTGGGAGTCCGTTTGAGGATCGAAGGAGGTTAGCGCACTTAAAAAGAAGAACGAAGAAGAGTGCAAAAAATTGCCTAGGTGGGCGGCTGCGCACTGGGCTATGCAAGTCAGCAGAAACTGGCCAAAGTGCGCGACCAGATGCGCGGTCACCTGCCCAGGTGCGGGGCCGCGCACGTCCTTCCGAGAAAAAATTATTTCAGGGCTAAAATTGTAATTCCAGAGGCGACCATCCTCGACCTATATGAAGCCGAGCTCGCCCAAAAAGAGGGTATCTTGGTTTTTAGAAGAATTTTGAAGGCAAGAACATGCAAGGAGCAAGACGGAAGATTCGGAAAGGAGTTTTTATCTTTCTTTCTGCCTTTTTTATTATTGATGATGAATTTTTATATTGTGATTGTGAAAAACAATTATGAGTAGCTAAACTCGTTATTCTAGAGTGTGATGGAACCTCTTAGAAGATGAATATTTGTTACGTTTAATATAAATTTGCCATTGAATTTTCTCTACTTGTTCAACTAAGTGATTATTATGGTTGGTTGAAGGGCCCTCAATCGACTAAGCCTATTTAGTGTGTATTACTTGGAAAAAGGGTACAATTTAGGTAGTTCTTGAACAACATCACTCCTAACGTATATGAGGGATTAATACAGAGGGTTTAAAGGCGGGCTTAGGAATAACGAAACCTTAGTGCAATTGTAGTGAGCAGTAAACTAGTGCTAGCTAGCGTAGTTCGAAAGAACACGTTTAGTAAATGGTTGTATTTTCTTGGAAGAGAATTATGACATCTAAAGTGCTCACGATCGGTAGAGAGTATCTAGGCGAATTTGTAGCAGACATAGCAGGGAGGATTCCGATAAGAGTGGAAATCGTAACTCTAGATCTTCCTAATCTTGTCTACAACAACTGCTTTGTTAGTAATAAAATTATAGTTTTTAATTACCCTGTTATTAGTTAGTAAACACTCAAGTTATTATTCAATCTTGTTGAAAGTTGATTATTTGGATTCTTGCTGAACTAAAAGTTTTGATTAGTACATTAATTCCATGCGAGATTCGACTCCGGACTTGTAAACCGAATTATATTTGCAACGACTACGTAGTCCCTTTCATAAGGCATAGTTGAGCGTGGTTAAATTTTGGTGGCATCGCCGGGAAATTAACGGTGTTATTAATTGCAGCAAAAAGAAGTGCTAGAATTCTTAGTATAGTCAATTTTCTTCTTCTTAAACTAAATACATTGAAATTCTAACGTTTGTAGTCTTGGGTGTTACATGTGCATGCCTAGAAACTCCTCAAGAACTGGTGAATTGTTCGACGCATTATCACATCCTGAGAAAGTTTTTAAGGAATTGAATTGTGCGAACAAGAAAGACAAACAACAACAGAATTCAACAGAACAAATCGAACCAGACATAGATGACGGAATAGAAAATCCAAACAACAACCAAAAATGCGAATGAACCAAACAATCAGGGTGTGGTGCCTCTTGTACCAGAAGCAACCTTGTATGATTGGGCACAACCCACCGTCGAAAATCTGGAAACCGCAATTGCATTCCCTCAGATACAAGCGGAATCATTTAAATTCACGAACAACATGCTACATTTGCTGCAGAATAAGGGACTGTTCTCAGGGTCTTACATTGAAGATCCTCAGCAGCATCTGAAAAATTTCTTGTCGATATGTGTCACGCAAAGGCAACCAAATGTGACACCGGAAGCAATAAGGTTCTTGTTGTTTCCATTCTCGGTGACGGGAGGCTCAGACTTGGCTAAAATAACTCCCCATAAATTCCATCACTACTTGGGAGGAATTAGTCAAGCAATATTTAAATAAGTTCTACCCATCTAGTAAGTGCAAAACAAGTTGACGAGATATTGAGCTTCAGGCAGAGACCAACAGAGACACTACAAGAAACGTAGGAGAGGTTCAAAGGTATTCTAGTTAAGTGTCCTCTTCATGGCATACCAGATCAGATGTTGGGGCAAAGGCTCTACATGAGATTGGCAGACAAGTTGAAGGTCATTGTTGATGCTTCAACAGAAGGAGCATTTTTGAGCAAATCATTCAGAGAATGCAAGATTTTACTCGATAAAATGACTCAAAACTCAGGATGGATGACAAGAGACTCTAAGATCACTCCTGTTGTTCACTTAGTGGCTTTGGATCCAAACAACTCCATAGATGAAAATATGGCCACTCTAATGACGCAAATGAGTATCCTCACCAAAAAGATTGATGAATCAGGCCACAAGCAGCAGGTACACATAATTGACGCAACTAATGGGGGTTTATGTACACCATGCATCAACCAACCATATGTATGATCGTGGAGTGCGGAAAGTGACAACTAGAACTATCAGGAGAATATGAACTATGTGGCCAACTATGGAGGACATCAACAAGGTGGTCAGAATTGGGGGAAGAAAAATCAACAGTATAGACCAGCACAACAGCAGTATAATAATGGTAACAATCCTGGAGCTATGAGACCACAGGGTCAAGTTGTGCCTTACCAAAGGGAACATGGCTACAATCAGCAAAATCAGCAGATAGCTTATCAACAACCTCAAGAACAATAGATAGTGAGACAAGATGATGGGTTGTCCGAAATTAAAGATATATTGCAACAACTGATTGGGTCAATGTAAAAATGCAAAAGAAGGTCGAAGCATATGAATCACCAATAAAAGGCATTGAGCTTCAATTAAGGCAGTTTTCCATGGCTCTGAATAATCGTCCTCAAGGGACGTTGCCCACAGACACGCATGTCAATCCAAAAGAGCAGGGCCCGAAGAAGCTGATGGCTGTGAGCTTAAGAAATGGTATAGATCTTGATCTAGAGCAAGAAATTGCTCGCGAAAGCCGACCAACTGAAACACTTGTTCCAGTTCCAATTGAGGTAGATGATTCAACGGGGTTAACAAAGGTGACAGTACAACATGCACCAGCTGAATCTAACAAAGAAAAAGAGGTTGTGAAGGAAACTAAGTTAGTGAAAGAGAAGGTAGTGGAAACAGAGCATGAGCAGGTTCAAACTCAAATCACAGGAAAGAAACGGCCTCCGACACCCTTCCCCCAAAGATTGGCCAATATCATAAATATGAGCAGTATAAGAAATTCATGGAGATGTTGAAGCAAATCCAGGTGAACATTCCATTGATTGACGCCTTGAAAGAAATACCTGGTTATGCTAAGATGATGAAGGACTTGATGTCTCGTAAGTTCGAATTTCAATACTTGGCCACGGTTACACTGACTCAGACATGTAAGTGCTATTGTGGCAAGACCCATAGCTGAGAAGCTGTCTGACCTAGGGAGTTTCACAATCCCATGCACAATAGGCAACTATGCTTTTGCTAAGGCACTTTGTGATTTGGGGGTGAGCATAAACTTGATGCCTTTGGCTATTTATAAAAGGTTAGGCTTTGGAAGCGCAAGACCCACACCCATGTTACTACAGCTAGCCGACCGAATAGTGGAGAAGCCCTCAGGTATACTTGATGATGTGTTGGTGAGGGTTGGAAAGTTCGTGTTTCCGGCAGATTTTGTCATTCTGGATTGTCGCGTTGAAGAGGAAATTCCCATAATTTTGGGAAAGACATTCTTGGCCACTAGGAGAGCTCTAATTTATTGTGAAATAATAGAGCTAAAGATGAGACTGAACGATGAAGAGATAACGTTCAATGTGCAGAAATCTATGCGGCGACCTAGTGAGTTTGCTAACTGCTCTCTGATAGAGGCCGTGGATGTGATTTTGGAGGAGGAAGATGAGATATGAACGCAAAGAAAACCCTCTAGCAGCCTACCTCATGAACTTAGAAGAGATAGATGGTGAAGACATGGCGAAGTGGGTTTTGGCCCTTGAATGGCGAGGGTACTGGAAAAGAGAGCTCGAATTTGAGCCCTTACACTTAGAAGAAATAAAAACACCTCCAGCTAAGCCATCAATTGAAGAATTGGAGCTAAATCCGTTACCGTCTCACCTCAGGTATGCCTTCTTGGGACCTAAATCCACTTTACTTTTTATTATCTCATCCAGTTTGTTAGACGTGCAGGCAGAACAACTTTCGCAAGTGTTAATGGAATGCAAGACTGCAATTGGCTGGACCATTGCAGATATTAAGGGGATCAGCTCGGCATTTTGTATGCATGAGATTCTACTGGAAGATGGGCACAAAACATCCAGAGAACATAAAAGAAATCGGAACCCCAACATGAAAGAAGTGGTGAAGAAAGAAGTGATCAAGTGGTTAGATGCGGGAATCATCTTCCCGATCTCTGACAGTAACTAGGTCAACCCAGTTTAGTGTGTGCCAAAGAAGGGTGGAATGATTGTAGTAAAAAATGAGAATAATGAGTTGATCTCGACTCGCACACTCACGGGTTGGCGAATTTGCATGGATTACAGAATAATGAACATGGACACCCGGAAGGACCATTTTCCCCTGCCATTTATTGACCAAATATTGGATAGGTTAGCAGTGAGGTCTCACTTTTACTTTTTGGATGGATATTCGGGGTACAATCAGATCTCAATATCCCCTAAGGATAGAGGGAAAATGTCATTTACTTGTCTGTATAACTTTGCCTTTCATAGAATGTCGTTTGGCCTATGCAATGCACCGACCACCTTTCAGAGGTGTATGTTAGCCATTTTCATTGACATGGTTGAAAATATTATGGAAGTATTTATGGATGATTACTCAGTGGTGGGGAATTCATTCGAAGACTGTCTTCACAATCTAAGAAGGGTGTTGAAAAGGTGTGTGGAGACAGATTTAGTGTTGAACTGGGAGAAGTGCCATTTTATGGTACGAGAAGGTATAGTTTTGGGACATCGGGTGTCAAATAAGGGTATTGAGGTCGACCATGCTAAGGTTGACGTGATTGAGAAGTTTCCACCGCCCACTTTGGTCAAGGCAGTAAGAAGTTTCCTTGGGCACGCCGATTTCTATAGGCAATTTATAAAGGATTTCTCTAAATTACTAACCCCTTATGTAAACTCCTTGAAAAAGATTGCTCCTTTGTGTTTTCTGATGATTGTAGGTTAGCATTTGAGGAGCTGAAGAAGAAACTGGTGACTGCACCAATTGTTGATACCCAATTTTTTCCTAAAATAGTTTTAAAGGCATATATACCTTAAAACTATGCATTAGCATCAATTTGTATTTTTCCATAATTTCTACGTTTAAATTAATTTTCCCTATTATTTTTATTTTATATAAATAATTATAAAATTGCATCACAAATGATTTTAAAACATTTCTTGATTTAATATTACTATTTATGGCCTTATTAAGTTCAAATTATTTCCTAAATGGCCAGATTGGCACTTTTTGGTTACAATTGCAATAACTTTGCAATTGTAGCCCATGCATACATTATTGCATTATTTTACCAGAAATTGGTCCATTATATTTTTAAAATACTAAATAATCATTTTAAAATATTTCTATGCATGAAAATTATTTTTTATAATTAGTAAATTATTTTGTAAATTAATTTTATTCAATTATTTGGTTATTTAACAAATAGCCCTTTTGTTTTCAAATTTAATCCAAAAGATCAGCCCAAAAACCTCTTTTAATTTGGCCCAATCCCTTAGGCCCAAAACCTAACCTGCCCGACCCAATACCATGGCTAATCCTAGCCGTTGATCATTTTCGATCAATGGTCCAGATTTCCCTACCATAATTAAACCCTAATGACCCCCCCTAAGTCCTCTCATTTCCACCCTCTCCCCCCGCCGTCACCTTCTTTCTTCTCTCTCAAACGCTCTCTACCTAAACCCTAATCCTCAGGCGTCGTCACCGGCTTATCCCCCCATTCTATGATGTTTCTATGTCATCTCAGTCCTATCCTAGACTACTACTTGCTATGGTTCATCGGTTTCCTAGATCCTTGAGAGGATCTCAAGGAACCTGGGCGGTTTGGTTTGCACCTTTGATTTCTTTGCCTGTCTCAGGCCGTTTGCTCGACCATGAGTAAGAAATCTTTCTTATTTTGGTATGAATCCATGGTTTTCTAGGCTTATGTTCTCGTCTCTGTTATGCTTTCTAAAAATCCTAGTTTAATATCTCTGATCTTCTCATGTCTGTATAGATCTGAGACGAATCGAGCAACTCTTACATGTTTTCCTTGAAATTTTCCGGTTTCAACTGATTTTCCGACTTTTCCCTAAACTAGGGTTCATTACAAGTCATTTTTCAAAGGTCCTTCTGATTTTTAAATGTTTAATCGATTATCCTTTAGTCTTCTTGACCGATTTATGCAAAAGCTGCTTAAACCCTAATCTATATATGCGAAACTCTGACTTTCTAATTTTTTTGCTTCGATTCCGAGTTTTTCAATATTGTAAGTCGTATTGATTCACTCTGTATTTGGAATTACACGATTTTCCTTTGTCAAATTCATTACTCTATGATTTTTGTCCTAACTAATCTCTATTAGGGTTTTTGAACCAATATTTCGGCTAACTTCTCTATGTTTGTGAAGTTTACTTAGTCTATTTTTATTTATGGTATTCGATATATTCCTTCCATAATTGTTGTTAATTTTGGGATTGATCTGCATGCCTAAGTCTTTCCTGCTTCTATGATTATGACCTTAATTAGGCGTTCTTGCATTATTTGATTGCTGTATATTTACTGATTCTTTTACATGATTTTTTCCTTAATTAGACCCCTGATTATTTACTCCTTTATTTGGTCTTATTTGAGCCTCTTGCCTTAATTAATCCCTGTCATTTACCGTTGGATAATTGCCCTTAATTAAGAGAGGACTATGCTGAACTCTTTTGTATGATTGGATTTTGTGACCCCTTAATTGCTGATTACTGATTCCCTTACCTTATTTGCTCTACTCTTGAACTACTATATAAACTCTCTTATTTTACTTCCTAACACACGGACACAAGTTCAAAAAACACACACTCGCACTCAAACTCTCTCTTCTTTCTCTACTACTTGTGGCAACTCTTGGTCTAGCCGGCTGAAAGCCAAGGCTAGACATTGGAACTATATCTGCTTTGTATTCTGCACTTTCTTCTTTAACTGGTATGTCTCTAGTTCAATTTTGAAACCCAAACTCTACGTGTTCCATTCCTGCACTAGTTCATTGGCTATGAATTCAATCTATCTTCCTGTGTACTTCTTTTCTTAGCATGTCTAAATTATGTCTTGTTCAATGTACAATTAGTATGTCTAAACTTTACTTGGTTATCTGATACTTGACCAGCATGTTTATTGATTTATGTTTGATCCCTTAACTATGCGATCATGTTGGTTACTTAATGCATGTGATTGACCCTAATTATATGTCTAATTCTGTCCAATACACCCTTGCTCCATGTCCTAATTGCCTATTATCATGGATAACCTATCGAGTCTCTAAGACTCCTAAGTGTCATGTGCACTTGTTGTCTATATGTCTTCCCTGTACCCTATTCATGTGCCCCATTAATGTGATTTTTATATGTTCCCAACTCCCTTCACCCCTGCGTGAAAACCTGCTTGTTAAGTGCCTGTGAATCTGGGTATTCTATGATTGATTGGTTGTTTGCTGAATCCGCTCTCTTCTTAGCTGATCTCAAAATGTTCTTAGTATTCTTCTAAAAAATGGTTTTCACTCTTAGCAACTTCTTAAAATCTGGTTTCTCTTATAGAAAATCTTTTCACTGCTAAGATTATCTCCATACTGTTTTTTCTTACTAAGTCTTTCAAAAATATGCCAAGCACTCTCACTTTACTCTTAGACTGTTTGGTTCTGCCCCTCCAGTGTGTGTACTACCTAGGAATCTATGAGATTCCTCCGAACTCTGGCACACTGGGGCTAGCCCTTCCACACTGCACATAACTACCCCCTATTTGAGAAAAGGCCTGGGTGTGAGAACTGCCCGGGATCCTTGAGGTCCTTAGGGAAATCTGACACACATTGGCTCTATGATTCTTGGCATTTTGAGACTATATTGAAGGTCTGGTACTCCCAGGTTTACTTTGGGCCTGCTTCAGGCTCCCTATAGTATAGTTTACATTTCATCTATATAATTTATTCAATCCTGGTCTGTAATAATCTTTTGTAAATAGATATTGGGGTACCTAGTAAAAGGGGAGGGTTGGTATATGATTCTGTGGGGTAAACTGGGTAGAAATCATGTTTTTAGGTTTTACACTATGTTGATTTGCATTAGAAATCATGTTCTAGGTTTATGTTATGCACTAGATATCATGATTTAGGATTGTTATGCTTATTCGCATTAAAACCATGATAAATTTGTGCATTAGATACCCTGTCTTAGGATATTCACGTTTATTGCTTTCGCCTATTAGAAATCATGTTGTAGTTCATCACTTTATCTCTGATTCTGTTCAAGTCATAATCACTTAGAAACTTGTTAAAATCACTGTTATAATTATGCTTAGTCAAACAACCATCTCTCTCTGAGCATTAAAAATCTTTCCTTAGAACAATCATGTTTACTGCATTCTTTGCATATTAGAAAACCTGCTATAGTTCGTCATTTATGATTTCTGCCTAATCACCTAGCAATCATATTATTAGGTTATTACTAATGCTGCCTAATAAAATGACCTTCTCCATGCACGTTAGAGATCCTGTTTTAGGACTATATGTGCATTTCCCTTGAAACATGTCGCTTAAATAAATAGGTTAAAAACAACCCCTACACAAATAAGTATTATGTTCTGGTTAAATCAGTATAAAATCACCTGCTATAATAGTCATCACTTAGATCAGCATGCATATAGGTTGGAATAATTTCAAACCGTTTCAGTTAGTTCCCAGAATTATGATTGCATACAGTCCCACGCCTAGGCAAGCCTAAGGTAATTAATGTTCTTATATAAAAAATTGTGAAGTTGTGCTCTGTTTATTTGTAAACTGCTCAGGTTTAATAGATTTTAATATCAGTAGGCAAGCTGACTAGGATTCTGTCACTTCGCTTTAAAAACAATACTGCATATCCTGTGTTTGTGATGCTCACCTAGATACCCTGTTCTAGGACTTCTCTGAAATTACCTAAAATCTGTGTTTGAGACGTGCTGCTTATTTGCCTATATACATGGAGGTAAACATGATCCCCTTAAATGCTCCCCTATTTTGTAGTCCTATGTGTTATTTATTTTCGCCTAGATTTTTGCCTTTAAACACCTTAGAAGGGTCTTGTTGGCCCATGTCACTGAATGGGTTTTGAAGATTGACAAAAGGCGTCCACTTGAACCAGGTCCATCCTAATACACTTCTGAATGAAGCAGTTGGATCACAAATCGTACAAGTCTAGGAGATATCAGTGATTGCTAAGTATCAAAGAACTAAGAGAATGTCTCCTAATACGAAAAGGTTGCAAATTGATAAGAGAAGATAAAAGTTGCTTTCAGCTAGGACAGAAATAGAGGGAGTAAGTTGAGTTACAATCAAACTCGTTTACCAAGGAAGAGTTGGATCATAATTGAATCATGGACTCAACAAACGGACTCTATAAATAATCAGTGTATTACTGCTGAAAGAGGTGACGCACAAGTGCAAAAGTGAATCAAGTTCTGAAGCAAAAGTTCCAGAGGTTTTGCAAGCAGAAAAGTTGTGCGAATACAAATGCTACAGTTCAACTAGAAGAAATAGTTCCATCATTTGTATATTGAGTCTAGTTGATTATAGTAGGAGTTTAAATACTGTATCTTATTAGCTAGAGGCTAGTTGATACAAAGAGGATTAGAGTTAGTCCGTTTTGGCTCAGAGTTTAGTGAAGAGTTTTGAGCAAATCCTATTGAGGAGTAGGTCGTGGTTTTTTCACCTTTTGAGCCAGGTGTTTTCCACGTAAAAATGTCTGTGTATTTACTATTACTGCTTAATTATTCCGCAAATAGTAGTAAGTAGTAGACTAAGAAGAACCTGGTTCTTCTTATTAGACAGCACTCGAAAATTGGGTACTGCACAATTAACTTATAATATTGTGTAGTATTGAAGTCTAAAACATCAGGTCTAGAACTGCCTAAGTCTAGAGGTCCTAAACTCCTCTGGGACCACAAGAAAGGGACGGGTAACAACATCTTAGAGTTCGCTAATCAAACTCGCTTATATAACCGCTAAGGGGAGGGTAATGGGTAGTAAAAGGATATGATGACATGTGTGCTAATGCAATGCGTAGCCACTCTAATTGAGGAGTGATTACCGGGCATTGTACGGATATGATCCTATAGGCTAACCAACCTAGGACCTCCAATATTCCTTTTGCATATGTGTGATTAGACTGCCTATTTTCTAATTGACTAATTCACAAAGTAAGTTTGGCCGGGACCCACCGTTGTGGACCTCGAGGGGTGCCTAACACCTTCCCCTCGAAGTAATTTCAAGCCCTTACCCAATCTCTGGTAATGCAAACTGGTTCTATGATTTACTTATAATAGGTGCCCTAACGCACCTTAATTCGTTAGGTAGCAACTCTTCAACTTCTTGTACCCCTTTCCCAAAAGGAAACGAGTTGTCCCTAATAATGTCGAAACCCCGACTCTGCGAGGGAAAAAGGAGGGCGCGACACCAATCATCGTTGTGCCCAACTGGGAGCAACCGTTTGAGCTCATGTGTGATGTGAGCGACTATGCTATAGGAGCAGTTCTTGGGCAGCGAAAGGACAAACTGGTGCACCCAATTTACTATGCAAGCAGAACGCTAAGCGGTGCACAACTCAATTATACCAGGATTGAGAAAGAGATGTTGGTTATGGTGTTTGCATTCGACGAATTCAGGTCTTATTTGATTGGTTCAAAAGTGATTGTTTATACTGACCATGCAGCACTTAGGTACTTGATAGCAAAGAAGGAGTCAAATCCACGCTTGATCCGTTGGGTTCTTTTGCTACAAGAATTCGATTTAGAGATCCGAGAACCAAGTGGCAGACCACCTTTCAAGGTTGGAAGGAGCTGAAAAGAAAGTAGAGGTAGAAGATATAACTGAGATATTCCCAGATGAACAATTACTAGCAGTGGAAATGTCGGAGGCACCATGATATGCAACCATTCAAACTACCCGGCGAGTGGTATTGTCCCATATGACCTTTCCTCTGTCCAAAAGTTTGTCGCATGTATTATTGGGATGAGCCTTACATATTCACGATTTGTATTGATAACATGATCCGGAGATGTATCCCCGAGATAGACAAATCTTCTATTTTGCAGGCTTGTCACGCGTCACTATATGATGGCCATATCGGGGGAGTAAGGACAACTACGAAAGTGCTGGAGTCGGGCTTCTATTGGCTGACATTGTTCAAAGATGCAAACTTATAGGTGAAGTATTGTGATGAATGCCAACGAACCGGGAATATTTCCTGCTGACATGAGATGACTATGAACCCAATTCAGGAGGTAAAAGTGTTTGACGTATGGGGAATCGATTTCAAGGGGCCTCTTGTCAGCTCATATGGAGAAAGTACATACTCGTAGATGTGGACTATGTGTCAAAATGGGTGAAGGCTGCAGTGCTCTCTACAAATGATGCAAAAGGGGTAATTGGTTTTTTGAGAAAGAATATATTCACCCGATTTGGCACCCCAAGGGAAATAATCACTGATGGAGGCACTCACTTCTGTAATCGAGCCTTCGCCAAGTTGTTAGAAAAGTATGGAGTACGCCACAAGGTTTCCACCCCATATCATCCACAAATGAGTGGGCAAGTGGAGGTTTCGAACAGAGAGATAAAAAGCGTTATGACAAAGATCGTGAATGCTACAAGAACAGATTGGGAGAGAAAGTTAGATGATGCACTTTGGGAATATCGTACCGCTTTCAAAACTTCGATTGGCATGTCACCGTACAAATTGGTCTTTGGGAAGGTGTGTCACTTACTAGTGGAGTTGGAGCATAGAGCCTTGTGGACATTGAGGCAGTTGAATCTCGACATAGAAGAGGCGTGTACACGTAGATTCACTGAGTTGCAAGCTTGATAAGTTTTGCTACCAGGCTTTTGAGAACGCAAGACTATATAAGGAGAGAATGAAGATGATGCACGACAAAAATATTCTTGAGCGGAACTTTAAACCTGGAGATATGGTATTGCTATACAAGTCAAGATTGAGGTTGTTTCCCATCAAGTTAAAGTCAAGATGGTCGGGACCATTTCGTGTGGTAAAGATGCATTCAACTGGAGCTGTCGAGATTACATCGGAAGATGGCACCCGCAAGTTGAAAATTAATGGATCAAGGCGAAAACATTACCAGGACATGGTTGAGGAAGATAAAATGATCTCGACCGTGTACTTGAAAGATCCCTGATAAGGGATAACCCGAGTCGTGCCGCGACGTTAAATCAGGCGCTTCTTGGGAGGCAACCCATGGTTTTGTTGTAATTCGTCATGCCACGACGTTAAACGAAGCGCTACTTGGGAGGCAACACATATTTTTTTTGTGTTTTTGTTATTTTTCATGTTTGATTTTGAATTGTTTAAGTATTGAAAAGTTTATCGATGTGCACGGATGAATTTGTGCGGGATGGAATGGCTCGGGTGAAGAAATCAATCTGAAGAGGGGCTAAAGTGGCATAAGTTGAAAAGTCGATACTTCAAACGTGCGCGGCCGTGCACTGACCGCGCAGATGGCTGCGCATTTTAAGACTATCACTGACACACATGTGCGGTCGCGCACTGACCACGCATGTGGCCGCACAATTTTGGACCATCACTGCCATACATGCGCGTTCGCGCATTTTAAGACTCCCACTACCCCACTTGTGCGGCCGCGCACTGGGCGCCGTTTTGTAGGGTTTTGAATTTTAATTTTTTTTCTTTTCTTTGTTTTTCTTTTAATATACCCGACCCCGCCTTTCTCCTCTCCTAAATCTGAAATAACCCCTCTCTAAACAAAAGATAAAGAACGCACAAAACTCTCCCATTTCCCCCAAGTTCAAAATCAAACACTACCCCCTTCCCCTCATCTCCCCTCCTCAATATCCCAACCCGAATCCTCACAAGTTCCCTAAGGTAAGTGCTATTGTTTTTGTTTTCGTTTTAATTTAGTTTATTTTTTTTCTATTTTTTTTAATTTTCTTTGTATTGTAGTAGAATTCATTTTTTTTGCTAGTATACATGTTTTTATGTGAGGTGATAGTTAAATTTCACCATGTTGGGTTGGACTAGACTTTGGTATATTTGTGGCTGAATTGAGGTTATAATTGGGTGTCTGGGAGTTTGGGTGAACTTGTGTATCAAGTGTTTGTAGAAATGCCACAGTGAGTTCAAGAATATAATTTTGTGACCAAGTGTGCTGGTGAAGTCTGAGTAACCGCTCTTGGTTCACACATCGTGCCTTTTACTTATAGTAGTATTTGTTTCAGGTAGTATGATGCCCTCCAAGAAACAAAGAACCACATGTGCCTATTCTAATGGTCACGCAAGCTCATCCCGATCACGGGCCTCGACAAATGCGCCCCAGTTTGACTGTACCAAGTTCGTATTTAGCTCAGCCCAGGAACGTTTTGGTCAGAAGGTTACCAAGAAACTTATACCAAAATGGGGAATTGATATGGGGTCCCTCCGGAATGACTGTCCCAATATGTATCAGGAATTGATTTGACACGGGATGGGTATTTTCTTTGAATTACCTGATGACGCGAATTTAATGGTTCTACGCGAACTGTCTGGAACATGTGGACCATGTCTGCACGGTACGACAGAAGAGTGTGGATGCATCCATCGACGCCATTAAGAGGGTTTACCGGTTGCCAATATTTGGTGGAGCGGAGGACTATTATGAAACCTCTAGCAGAGAACCAACCTCATGGAATTTGTTTTTTAGAACAATATGTCTGCCAAACAAAGAAGTAGTGTGGATTAAGAAAAGGCGGAAGTTTCATTCGGCATCACTCACCTTTGAAGGGAAGTGTTGGGTCTATGTCATCAATAGCCACCTGCTGCCTTCTTCTAACACCATTGAGGTGAATTGTCCCCGGACTACGCTGATCTAGTGCTTTATGAATGGCCACATTTTTGATGTCGCTAAGGTTATTCACGACGAAATGTTCATTCGTTTTCCAGTGCAGAGGTATGGGTTCTTCTTTCCTTCCTTAATAACTAGATTATACCGGGCAACACGTGTACCGGTAACAGAAACTTGGATGGAAAAGTTAAAAAGGAACAGAATTTTTGGGTTGTTAAAGTGGTCGTTGGGAAGGATCTTGTTGCACCTGTCAAAGCAAATAACGATGAGTCTGATACTCCAGATGTGGGAAACAAAGGGCAGGCTGAGGTTGTGGTTGCGTCATCCCCGCACGAGCAGGTTGCTGAGGGAACATCAGTGGTCAGATGGGACACGAGAATGACGGCCTTAGAGCATGAAATGGCAGGGTTACGTGCTTCCGTCACGGACTTGGGGGCTCGAGTGGATGCACTTTCTACCCAAAATGCAAAATCTGAGAGGAAGGTCATGGCATGGCTACGTGCACTTGGCAGGGCTTGCCATCTCGACCTCGACATTGTCTCCGACCAGGAATGACGCTACCAGGGAATTTTCCTTTACCTTGCATTTTTTCTTTGTGTGGCATGGGGACATGCCACCATTTAAAGTGTGGGGGGGGGGGGATATTTTGTATGTATGTTGTATGTATATAGTAATGTAGATTAGTGTTAGTTTGCATTGGTTAGTTTAATATATATATATATAACTCAAAAGTTTCCATTTTTCCAGACGATGTATATCATTCGACGGGTTTCTTGAGGGATTAAAGTCGAAAGAAAGAAAAAAAAAGATAAAAAGATTTTTTTTTGTTAGTAGTGTATCAATTCCCCCTTGGTTTTTCTTTGGGCCACGGTTCTTTTTCAAGGGTTTCGTTTTAACCGAGTGTAGTTAGTTTTAATTTTTTAGAAGTAGGAACCCGTGGGCTATGGGTTGACATGGAAACAAGGTCTCTTAACTTCGTTATATCTTGAAGATAGCGAGTGCCCTAATGTGACGCTTAGGCTTAGTTGTTGACTCTTGTAGAAGTTCCTTAAATTGTATGTTCTTAACTTGGTTTAAGTGCTTTAACTAGAGTGTTTTGATGATCCAATATTGAGTGAGTCATGTGCCATGTGTGTGTGAGGTTTTTTGTATTTTGTGCATTGCATGTGATGCCTGAAACTTGTCCTGTGTGTTTGCAAAGCAAAATAGTAGTTTTGTTCAGTCTTGGAAGTAATATAGGCATTTCTTTGTTAAGCCAGATATGCATATTTTACCCACTTTATTGTTATGTATCGTAGTTAACCTCTTTGATCCTGCAATATTGTTTCTTTGGCAACCACATTACAAGCCTTAACCTTTTGTTTGGATTAGCCATCTATTTGAACCTTTTAACCTCTCATGAGCACTTGAATAGTTATGAACTTTGTAAAAGGTAAAGTGTGGGTGGTTGGTTTGGCTTTTGAGTGGAACTAATAAAATAAGGAGAAAGGTGCACTGTTTTGAAAAAGTAAGAGTCACTTGAATTGAAAAAGAAAGAAAAAAAAATATATAGTTGTATTGCTGTGAAAAGAAAAAAAACTATTCCTTGATAAGTGGTGACTCTTGATGTAAGTGTGCTTAAATAATTGGGAGTTAACGTATATTGATTTGAAGGTGGAGTATGGTTTGACATAAGTATGGGGTTCTGACTGCTAAAGTGCATGTATTAAAGTGCTTAGAGAGGTGTAGTCACTCTTTTATACAAATGTATCATACCCGTCCCGCAGCCTACATTACAACCAGTTAAAAGTCCTACTTGATTCTTGACTGAATGAATTCAATTAGTAGAGTAGTACATTACGGGCAAGCCTATGGAGCATCTTTTGTGGCACATGAATATCGTTTTTATGAGTGAGTAAATTCTGTCTATCTTGAAGTTCCTCATTGTTCGTGAATTTTATTAATTGTGGAACGATTCTCTTTTGTTGTGAGAGGGCACTTGATTCATGAAGGAAAGGTAATTCTTGACCTCTATGTTAGAGTAAGTGAGTAAGTTGGGAATAATGTGTGGTACTTGTAAGTCAATTCTTGAGGTGAAGATGTTACACTACTGTTCTTAATCTACGTGAAATATTTTTGGCGTGATGATTTAGGAAAGTTGCTTAGTGAAGTTGTGTCTATGCAGAGTGTGGTTTGATTGCTCGGGGACGAGCAATGGTTAAAGTGTGAAGTATTGATAGTAGGCTATAACTATGTAGTTTAGCAACTATTTGCACTCTAAATTGGATGCACTTTACTGATGTTTGAGCGTTAAATGATAATAAATGGATCTGATTGAGAATTTTATGCTTTGCAAGAGCAATTCCGGTCTACGATGAGGTTAAGGAGCATTTTGGAGCTAATATGGAGCGTTGAAGGCCAAGTAAAGGCTTATGGAGTAAATTGGGAGTCTGTTTGAGGATCGAATTAGGTTAGCGCACTTAAAAAGAAGAACAAAGAAGAGTGCAGAAAATTGCCCAGGTGGCGGCCGCGCACTAACCGCGCAAATCAGGCACAAACTGGCCAAAGTGCGGGGCCAGATGCACGGTCACCTGCCTAGGTGTGCGGCCGCGCACGTCCTTCCGAGAAATAATATTCTAAGGCTAATATTGTAATTCCATAGTCGACCATCCTTGACCTATATGAAGTCCAGCTCGCCCAAAAAGAGGGTATCTTGGTTTTTGGAAGAATTTTGAAGGCAAGAACGGGCAATGAGCAAGACGGAAGATTCAGAAACGAGTTTTTATCTTTCTTTCTCCCTTTGTATTATTGATGATTAATTCTTATATTGTGATTGTGAAAACAATTATGAGTAGCTAAACTCTTTATTTATGGGTGTCACGAACCCAAATCCTAAACTGGCCGTGATGGCACCTATCGTGTAACTAGGCTGGCCAACAATCACACATTGACACATTATTTTACAAATTCCCAAATCATTCCATCATTTCATTAAACATTTATAAACTCCCAAATTTCTGAACCAAAACCAAACAAGATAAAAGCAGTATACAACCATCCCCAAGACCTGGAACCAACATGTCATGAGCATCTAAGAGTATTACTCAAAATTGTACTGCCATAATACAAAATCTCGGAACGAAGAACTAAGTACAAAATTAGAAAGAGAAAACGGAGATGTTGTGGACGCTGGACAGCTACCTCGATGTCCCGACTCCGGCTCCGCAAGTAATAAGATGGATAGCGCTCGGTACCAGCACCTGAATCTGCACACAAAGGTGCAGGGAGTAATGATGAGTACGCCAACTCAGTAGTAATAAAAATAAATCAGGTCTGAACAGTTAGAAACACATAAGAGCAAATCATCAAATCACAATGAGAAAAATCTTTCTTCCCAACAGTGTATACATTTAGTCAATATGCTTTAAAAGCCAGTTTCAGTAAAAATCCTTTGAACATGTGTGATTTCCAATGATTTCAGTAAAATACCCAAGAAGTCTTAGTCTAAAGAGGAAATGAATCATAAATAAATACTCAGGCAAAACAAGCATCATGAACCGCCCCTCGGGCAAATCATCACTCAGAATTAGTCACTCAGCATACCTCACAATCACTCAGCACCAGCCCCTCGGGAAACCTCACTATCACTCATGCCTGCCAATCACTCATTACTCGGCACTCGCACTCAGTAGGTACCTGCGCTCACTGGGGGTGTACAGATTCCGGAGGGGCTCCTACAACCCAAGCGCTATAACAAGCCAAATCATGGCATCAATCACTCTGGCACTCATCCTCTCACATATCATAACAGTGTAACATGCAACCCGATCCATCATATCCTCACAATATTGGCTCTCGGCCTCACTCAGTCAGAAACTCTCAAAATGCCACTCAGTCCATAAATAAACGGGGTTCTCGACCCAAAACAGTATTTTATATCATGAAATAATATCAACAAGTCTGAGTATCAAAAACAGTTTAACATGAATGACTGAGTGTAAATCATAACCACCACGGCGAGGAATATCAGAAAAATAGCTCCCAAGGGGTTTAAACAAGTCGACACAAGGCCCCAAACATGACTTACAACCCAAATGTATCAAAAGCATTAAAATATGATTTATCATGTGATTTAAAAGCAGCTACGCAACTCAATAGTTGCCTCGGGAATAACCAAATTCAAATTCTCCATTAGTGCACGCCACACACTCGTCATCTAGCATGTGCGTCACTCCAAAACAATGAAAAGATGCTAAGTCCGGGGTTTCATATCCTCAGGATAAGATTTATAGTCATTACTTACCTCAAACTAGCCCGAAAAGCTACTCTGCAATATTCTTGCCCCTCGAATCGGCTCCCAAATGCTCAGAGTCTACAAAATCAGATTTAAAATATCAAAATATGCTAGGGAGACGAAACCCAATCGAAAACTATCAAAATTAGGCAAAATTCTCAAAATTGGCCAAACCCGACCCCCCGGCCCACGTCTCGAAACTCGATAAAAATCACAAAACTAGAATCATCGTTCCCTCACGAGTCTACCCATATCAAATGTATCAAAATCTGACCTCAATTTCCCATTCAAATCATCAAAAGAAATTCCCAAATTTTCCTCCCATTTCCCCCCAATTTCCACGTTTACTTCTCAATTTACATGATAAGAATCAAGGCTAAATCATGATACTAACTCAAATGTGATTGAAGAACACTTACCTCAAGAAGTCCACTGAAAATCTTCTCCAAATACTCCTTCTCCCGAGCTCTCTAATGGTATTTTGAGTTATGGCCTAAAACCCTCGTTTTGAACTTTAAAACTTTCTGCTCAGGGATTTACACACTGCGATCGCGGGACTCCCCATGTGATCGCGAAGAACAACCATGCAGCCCCAAATATTTACCCTACGTGATCGTGATTCATTATGACATAAACCCACGCGATCGCAAAGAACAAGTGATCACCCCCTCATGCGCCCTTCAACTATACGCGATCGCGAACGATACCGCGCAATCGCACTGCACAACAACCTCACACCCACGCGATCGCGAAGACCACCACAGGATCGCATATAACAGGAATATGCCCTCCCCATCTAAGACCTACACAATCGCAGGAATACCCTCGCGATCGCGGTAGAGAAAACCAGAACCAAGGAACACCAGAAATCTTCCATCTTTCAAGACTAAAATTTTAGTAATTAACCACCCGAAACACACCCGAGGCCCTCGGGACCTCAACCAAACATACCAAAACACCCCATAACATCATTCAAACTAAGTCGAGCTTTCGAAACACCAAGAACAACGCAGAAACACCAAAATCACATCAAATTCAAGCCTATGAACTATGAAATTTCTAAATTTCACCAAGGATGCCAAAACCATCCAAAACACATCCGATTGACCTACAAATTTGCACACATATCCAAAATGACATTACGAACCTGCTCCAACTTACGGAATTCTATTCCGACCACGACAACCTATTTTCCACTGCCGACCGGAAATCGCCAAAAACTAACTTTCGCCAGTTCAAGCCTAATTCTACACCGGACATCAAAACCACATTCCGAACACACTCCTAAGTCCCAAATCACCTAAATAAGCTATTCGAGCCATAAAACCTGCATTCCGAGGTCGTTTACCAAGAAGTCAACTCCCAGTTGACTTTTCCAACTATAAGGCTGCTTTTAGAGACTAAGTGTCTCAATCCTCGCTACAACCACTCCGAACCCGAACCACCCAACTCCAAAGCATAATGAATAACTAAACAATGCATAACAAGGAAGAAACATGAATAACTATGCAAATTCTACGGAACGACCGGCCGAGTCGTTACATATGGTTTGATGAAACCTCTTGGAGGATGAATCTTTGTTGTGTTTAATATAAATTTGCTATTGAATTTTCTCTAATTGTTCAACTACGTGATTATTGTGGTTGTTTGAAGGGCCCTCAATCAGCTAAGCCTATTTAGTGTGTATTACTTGGAAAAGGGTACATATTTAGATATTTGTTAAACAACATCACTCCTAACGTATATGAGAGATTAATACGGAGGGTTTAAAGGTGGGCTTAAGAATAACGAAACCTTGGTGCGATTGTAGTGAGCGGTAAACTAGTGCTAGCTAGCGTAGTTCGGAAGAATACGTTTAGTAATTGGTTGTATTTGCTCGGAAGAGAATTACGACATCTAAAGTGCTCACGGTCGGTAGAGAGTATCTAGTCGAATTTGTAGAAGACGTTGGATTCCGATAAGAGGGGAAATCGTAACTCTAGATCTTCCTAATCTTGTCTACAGCAATTGCTATGTTAGTAATAAAATTATAGTTTTTAATTACCTTGTTATTAGTTAGTAAACACTCAAGTCATTATTCAATCTTATTGGAAGTTGAAATTTTGGATACTTGTTGAACTAAAAGTTATGATTAGTACGTTAATTCCCTGTGGGATTCGTCTACGGACTTATAAATTGGATTATATTTGCAACGACCGTTTAGTCTTTTTTATAAGACATAATTGGGCGTGGTCAATAGAGCCTAATATCCATTTTCTAGGCAAACAAACGCAAAAAAGATAATTAACTGATTAAGCATTTGAAAACAAAATATTAACAATGATAACGATATAAGTCTGAAGTAGAGTAAAATAATACCGAACAACAAAGTCTAAACATAACTTAGAACCTGGAGTCACGAGTACATTTATATCTTGAGTTCTACAAACAAGGCCCGAACAAAATATAACTGTTTTGAAACTTAATAAAATAGTAAAGATAGAAGGTAAGGGGATTTCAGGGATGCGTACGCCGTGCAACTATACCTCAAGTCTCTGAAATGACTCAATCCGAGCAAAAGTTACTGAGCGCCGCTAGGACCAATACTAGTATTTGCACAAGAAGTGCAGAACTATAGTATGAGTACAACTGACCCAATGTACTTCGTAAGTATTGAGCTTAACCTCGACGAGGTAGTGACGAGGTTATGACAAGACACCTCGTAAATAGGCATGTACTAGTGTATATAAAGCAGCAATAATAACAGAGAATGACAACGTACAATATGGGAGAGTACATGCAAAAAGGGGGGGGGGGGGAATATAACAACTACGACAAGTATGAAATCACGAAATAACCAAGTAAATTATCAATACTGGTAAAATCGAGCAAACCAATGATATGAAAATGGCACGACAATACCCTTCTTGCTTTTACTCACGCCTTCGTCATACAATAATATAAATTTAATGGCACGACATCACCCTTGGTTCTTTTACTCTCATCTTCACCATGTGGTAATGATAATGTAAATGAAATGGCATGGCATCACCCTTTGCGATTTTACTCTCTTCCTCACCATGTAATAATGAAAATGTAAATGCAATGGTACGACATCACCCTTCGTGCTTTTACTCTCTGCCTCACCATGTAATAATCACGACATCACCTCTCGTGCTTTTACTCTCTTCCTCACCATATAATAATGATAATATGAATTCGAGTAATAAATAATGCGTAGAATAAATTTAATGTCAAATATGGTGCCATGATACCAAACTTCAATTTTCAAAATTATTCAACAACAATGAAATAAGCAATAATTATGAAACGAAAAATCAAATAAGTAATAATCTAACCTAAGCATGGATATCAGAATTAACAAAGCAATAAAATACAAAGAAATAAGTTTCACCCATATGTTTAACCCAATAACAATGTATAAGTACTCGTCAACTCACATATACGTTGTTCCCACACCTAATAGACATGGCAAATACGCTAACAAGTCCTAATCCCTAAAGTCAAGGTTAACCACGACACTTACCTCACTCCGCAAAAAAATCAATGCTCAAACGCGATTGTTCCTCTAGAATTAGCCTGCAAACCAATCAAATCTAACCAATTATAGTTCAAAAAATTCAAAATAAGCTTTAGAAACTACCCACGAGTGAAAAAGATTCAATCTTTAATATTTTTGGAAAAAGTCAACAAAAGTCACCCTGGGTTCGCTTGGTCAAAACCCAAGATTCAGTGATGACCCAAAAGATCATCCTGTGTAAATTTAGCAAAATCTATGTTTCGAGGCCCCAAAAGCCTCCGTTAATATCACCTTGATATGCGTATGTAGCCCGGGTACGTAGCCGGGAAGCCTTTATGTGAAAACTTGATGAAAAGTGGAATTTATAATAATTAATTGAATAAAGCTGACTTTGGTCAACATTTTTGGTAAACGGATCCGGACCCAAGTTTTGACGATCTCGGAGGGTCCGTAGGAAAATATGGGACTTGAGCGTATGTCCGGATTCAAATTCCGAGGTCCCAAGTCCGAGAAATGAATTTTTAAAGAAAATTGTTTTCTGAAAATGATAAAGACATTTGAAAATGGAATTTGATGTGAAACCTGTGTTACCAGGTCCGTATTATGGTTCCGGAGCGCGGAACAGGTTTAATATGGTTATTATGAGTTTTTTGTAAAATTTGGTAAGGAACGGACTTGGTTTGACGTGTTTCGGATAAAAAATGGTAAATTTGATAGTTTATGAAGTTTGAAGAAATTCTATAGATTTTAGAGTTTAATTCATTGATTTTGATGTTATTTTGGTGGTTTAATTATTGGAATAAGTCCGTAGGATGATTTTGAAGTCATTTGTATATTTTGTTTTGAGCCCCGAGGACTCGGGTAGGTGTCGGGGTGCAAAAATGTTAGAAAAATCTGGTATTGGGACTGATTTCTGGTGTCTGGTGTGATACCCTTCGTGAACGCGGCCAAGGGCCCGCGAACGCGAATGGTAAATATTGTGGCCTAGTACTTTACTCTACGCGAATGCGTAGAGGGAGACGCGGACGCGGAGCACTGGATGGTGACTCTACGCGAACGCGTCCCCAGGGGTGCAAACGCAAGAGTTAGGTTCGGGTCTGGCTAGTCGTAAGCCTACGCTAACGCGACAGGTATCTAACGAACGCGTAGTCCAGCTGAGTCGAACCTACGCGAACGCGGCCAAGGCCTCGCGAACACATAGGTCAGGAAAGTCAAACCTTCGCGAACGCGGTCAATGGCTCGTGAACGCGAAGGGTATTTCTGCCCAGTTATTCTTTTAGTCCAAAAACAGAACCATTACGGGATTTTCACCATAATTTCATAACCCTTCTTCTTCCCCACACCCCATAGGCGATTTTGAAGAGCTCCTCCTCCCTAGCTTCATAGGTAAGTAAACTTAGCTCTATTTTCTTCCATTTTCATCAATAATCACTAAATTCTAGGCCTAAAAACATGAGATTAAGGGTAGGAATTGGCAGTTTTGGGTAGAGTTAGGGCTTTTGGAAATTGTGGGAATTCAACCTCGTTTTGGGGTCGGATTTCAAAATAAATTGTATATTCGGGATCGTGGGGGAATGGGTGATCGGGTTTTGGTCCGAACCTCGTGTTTGGACCAAGCGGGCCCCGGGTCGAATTTTGGTATTTTTGGAAGAATGATGGAAAATGTATAATTAGACTTTGGGATTGAATTATTGAGTCATTATTAATATTATTGAGTCGATTATTCTTAGATACTATCATTTCGGAGTTAGATTCGAGAGGAAAAGCAGTGCTAGAGGCTTGATTTGCATTTTTGGAGCCGAGGTAAGTGTTTGACCTAACATTAGTGAGGGAATAGGTGTTGAGTCATATGTGATACTTGTATTATCATGTTCAATGTATAGGTGAGGTGACGAGTACCTATGCATTGTTTGTCAAGCATGCCTGAAAGTCTAATTTGGTGAATTACCTGTTATTATTCCGATGTTTATTGTGTTTGAAGTAGTTTCCTTTGGAAAGTTGTTGAATTGCTGATATTATCCGTTAAGTACTTGTGATATGATATTTCACTCGATGACTCAATTCATTACGTTATATACTTGTAAGAGATTGGTTATAGCTGGGTCCCTTGCCGGGCATTGTTATTATATTGGTTGATGTTTTCCCCTTGCTGGGTGGTTTTGAATTGTAATCCATGTTGTTAAATTCCTTGCCAAGTTGTCATTTGTTATTGATTTGGGTGAGGAAGAGTGTAAATCACGAAGGGTAATTCCGTGTATTCATCTCATTCATTTCATACATTTCATGGTGAGGAAGAGAGTAAAAGCACGAAGGGTGATGTCGTGCCATGTTTTACATTGCTTTTATCTATACATTGCATAGTGAGGAAGAAAGTAAAAACACGAAGGGTGATGCCGTGCCATTATTTAAATTGCTTTAATTTATACATTGGAATGTGAGGACGAGAGTAAAAGCACGAAGGGTGATGCCGTGCCATTATTTATATTGCTTTCATTTTCGTATTGCATTGTGAGGAAGAGAGTAAAAGAACGAAGGGTGATGCCGTGTACATTCTTGTTTGAGTTTTTATGTCCTGCTGACTTGATTCTTTTGCATTATTGTTTGTTCAGATATTCATAGTCTCTTCTCACTTGTTACCCCATTACTTGTCCCCATATTACCATGCTTAACTACTTATTTCTTGCCATTTTCTTTGGTAGATATTATAGAACTGTGTAGGTAAATCGTTGTTGTCGTGTCTAGCCTCATCACTACTTTTCCGAGGTTAGGCTCGGCACTTACTCAGTACATGGGTTCGGTTGTACTGATGCTACACCTGCACTTCTTTATGTTGTGCAGATTATGCAGCCGGACCCTGTGGACATCGTTAGAGGGAGTATCCTTCAGTCCATTTCAGACGACACCGAGGTAGTTCCGCAGGTGTTCGTGGATCTCGGCGTCACTGTCTATCTTTTATTCTGTCATCTATGTATTTCCAGACAGATATATCATTTTATTTCAAATTCTTGTCTTTAGCTTAATCTTAGACTGGTTCGTGAGATTATGACTCCATTTCAAGGTTTGTACTTAAAGGGATTCCTTCGTTATGGGCTACTGCTATTTAGATTTTGTTAAGCTTCCGCATTTTATCACAATTATCTAGTCAGTGTCTATTACTTTCACTAGTTAATAAAGCAATTCGGTTAACACGTTGGCTTGTCTGGAGGGGTAAAACGTTAGGCGCCATCATGGCCTGAAGGTGGGATTTTGGGTCATGACAAGTTGGTATCAGAGCATTAGGTTGCTTAGGTCTCACAACTCACGAACAAACTTGTTAGAGTCTGAGGGATCGGTACAGAGACGTCTGTACTTATCCCCTAGAGGCTGCAAAGTTAGGAATAACTTCATATCTTTCATTCTCTGTCGTGCCATTTGAATTCTTAATACTAATTGAGTTTCTATTCTATTCTCTCGCAGATGTCGAGAACGCGTGCTTCCTCATCGATCGATCAGCAGCCTGATCCTCCTATTGTAGCTCCTACGAGGGGTCGAGGCCGAGGCCGTGCTAGAGGCTGAGGCAGAGCTAGAGCAGCAGCTCCAGTAGAGGACCCACATGTAGATTATGCCGGTGAGGTTCCTTCAGACAGTTCCAGTCGGACCAGCTCAGGTCCCAGAGGGGTTTATTGCCACCCCAGTGCTTCAGGACGCTCTAGTCCGCTTGGTGGGACTCATGGAGAATGTGGCTCAGTCCAGGCTTCTTCCTACTGCACCAGCTGGTTCTCAGGCTGGGGGAGGGACCCAGACTCCTGATATTCATACACCAGAGTAGATTGCCACTCGATTCCAGACTCCGGCACCTCAGACAGCTGGAGTAACTCAGTCAGGTATTGTGGCACCGACAGTTGAGGGAGCAGCCATGTCAGCAGACGCTCTATGGAGGTTGGATCGATTCACCAAGTTATTCACTAGTACGTTTACGGGTGCACCATCTGACGATCCCCAGGATTATTTGGACAGCAGTCATGAGGTTCTTCGGAACATGGGCATAGTAGAGTCCAAGACTTGGTGGAGGGACTATTGCTTGACCAAGCCAGCTGGGACTGCACCTTTGACTTGGGCTCAGTTCTCCGAGTTATTCTTGGGGAAGTTCCTTCAAGTTACTCAGAGGGAGGATCTTCGAAGGCAGTTTGAGCGCCTCCAGTAGGGATCTATGTTTGTCACTTAGTACGAGACCAAGTTCATCACTCTATCCAGGCATGCACTTACGATACTTCCCACTGATCGTGAGAGAGTGCAGAGATTTATATAGAGTTTAGCTCAGCCCATCAGACTTCAGATGGCCAGAGAGTCAGGTACTGACATTTCGTTCCAGGATGCGGCCAGTATGGCCAGGAGGATTGAGATGAATTTGTCATAGGGTGGTGGTCAAGGAGATAACAAGAGGCCTCGTCACTTTGGTAAGGAACGGACTTGGTTTGACGTGTTTCAGATCAAAAATAGAAAATTTGACAGTTTATGAAGTTTGAAGAAATTCTATAGATTTTGGAGTTTAATTATTGGAATAAGTCCGTAGGATGATTTTGAAGTCCTATGTATATTTGGTTTTAAGCCCCGAGGGCTCGGGTGAGTTTCAGGTAGGTGTCAGGGTGCAAAACTGTTAGAAAGATCATGTGTTGGGACTGATTTCTAGTGTCTGGTGTGATACCCTTCGTGAACGCGACCAAGGGCCCGCGAACGCGAAGGGTAAATATTGTGGCCTGAAACTTTACTCTACACGAACGCGTAGAGGGAGACGTGGACGCGGAGCACTGGATGGTGACTCTATGCGAACGCGTCCCCAGGGGTGCGAACGCATAGAGTTAGGTTGGGGTCTGGGGCTTGGCTAGTCGTAAGCCTACGTGAACACGGCAGGTATCTCGCGAACGCACAGGCCAGGGGAGTCGAACCTACGCGAACGCGGCCAAGGCCTCGCGAACGCGTAGGTCAGGAAAGTCAAACCTTTGCGAACGCGGTCAATGGCTCGCAAACGTGAAGGGTATTTCTGCCAAGTTATTCTTTTAGTCCAAAAACAGAACCATTACGGGATTTTCACCAAATTTTCATAACCCTTCTTCTTCCCCATACCCCATAGGCGATTTTGAAGAGCTCCTCCTCCCTAGCCTCATAGGTAAGTAAACTTAGCTCTATTTTCTTCCATTTTCATCAATAATCACTAAATTCTAGGCCTAAAAACATGGGATTAAGGGTAGGAATTGGCAGTTTTGGGTAGAGTTAGGGCTTTTTGAAATTGTGGGAATTCAACCTCGTTTTGGGGTCATTTTTCAAAATAAATTATATATTCGAGCTCGTGAGAGAATGGGTGATCGGGTTTTGGTCCGAACCTCGTGTTTGGACCAAGCGGGCCCGGGGTCGAATTTTGGTATTTTTGGAAGAATGATGGTAAATGTATAATTAGACTTTGGGATTGAATTATTGAGTCATTTTTAATATTATTGAGTCGATTATGCTTAGATACTATCATTTCGGAGTTGGATTCGAGAGGAAAAGTAGTGCAAGAGGCTTGATTTGCTTTTTTTGAACCGAGGTAAGTGTTTGGCCTAACTTTAGTGAGGGAATAGGTGTTGAGTCATATGTGCTACTTGTTTTATCATGTTCAATGTATATGTGAGGTGACGAGTATCTATGCATTGTTTGTCAAGCATGCCCGTGAGTCTAATTTGGTGAATTACCTGTTATTATTCCGATGTTTATTGTGTTTGAAGTAGTTTCCTTTGGAAAGTTGTTGAATTGCTGAGATTATCTGTTAAGTACTTGTGATATGATATTTCAGTCGAGGACTCAATTCATTATGTTATATACTTGTAAGAGATTGGTTATAGATGGGTCCCCTGCCGGGTATTGTTATTATATTGGTTGATGTTTTCCCCTTGCTGGGTGGTTTTGAATTGTATTCCATGTTGTTAAATTCCTTGCCAAGTTGTCATTTGTTGTTGATTTGGGTGAGGAAGAGTTTAAAGCACGAAGGGTGATGCCGTGTATTCATCTCATTCATTTCATACATTGAATTGTGAGGAAGAGAGTAAAAGCACGTAGGGTGATGTCGTGCCATGTTTTACATTGCTTTTATCTATACATTGTGTAGTGAGGAAGAGAGTAAAAGCACGAAGGGTGATGTCGTGCCATTATTTACATTGCTTTCATTTATACATTGCATTGTGAGGACGAGATTAAAAGCACGAAGGGTGATGCCGTGTACATTCTTGTTTGAGTTTTTATGTCCTGTTGACTTGATTATTTTGCATTATTGTTTGTTCAATTATTCATAGTCTCTTCTCACTTGTTACCCCATTACTTGTCCCCGTATTACCATGCTTAACTACTTATTTCTTGCCATTTTCTTTGGCAGATATTATAGAACTGTGCAGGTAAATCGTTGTTGTCGTTTCTAGCCTCGTCACTACTTCGCCGAGGTTAGGTTCGGCACTTACTCAGTACATGGGGTCGGTTGTACTGATGCTACACCTGCACTTCTTTATGTTGTGCAGATTACGCAGCCGGACCCGGTGGGCATCATTAGAAGGAGTATCCTTCAGTCCATTTCATACGACACCGAGGTAGTTCCGCAGGCGTTCGTGGATCTTGGCGTCACTGTCTATCTTTCATGTATGTTTTTCCAGACAGATATATCATTTTATTTCAAACTGTTGTCTTTCGCTAAATCTTAGACTGGTTTGTGAGATTGTGACTCCATTTCTGGGTTTGTACTTAAAGGGATTCCTTCGTTATAGGCTACTGTTATTTAGATTTTTTTAAGCTTCCTCATTTTATCACAATTATCTAGTCAGTGTCTATTACTTTCACTTGTTAATAAAGCAATTTGGTTAACACGTTGGCTTGTTTGGAGGGTACAACGTTAGGCGCCATCACGGCCTGAAGGTGGGATTTTGGATCGTGACAACTTGGTATCAGAGCACTAGGTTGCTTAGGTCTCACAACTCACGGACAAACTTGGTAGAGTCTAAGGGATAGGTACGGAGACGTCTGTACTTATCCCCTAGAGGCTGCAAAGTTAGGAACAACTTCATATCTTTCATTCTCTGTCGTGCCATTTGAATTCTAAATACTAATTGAGTTTCTATTCTACTCTCTCGCAGATGGCGAGAACGCGTGCTTCCTCATCGACCGATCAGCAGCCTGATCCTCCTATTGCAGCTCCTACGAGGGGTTGAGGCCGAGTTCGTGCTAGAGGCCGAGGCAGAGCTAAAGCCGAAGCTCTAGTAGATGACCCACAGGCAGACTATGCCAGTGAGGTTCCTACTCAGACGGTTCCAGTCGGACTAGCTCAGGTCCCAGAGGGGTTCATTGCCACCCCAGTGCTTCAGGACGCTCTAGTCCGCTTGGTGGGACTCATGGAGAGTGTGGCTCAGGCCGGTCTTCTTCCTACTGCACCAGCTGGTTCTCAGGCTGGGGGAGGGACCCACACTCTCGATATTCATACACCAGAGCAGTTTTCCACTCGGTTCCAGACTCCGGTACCTTAGACGGCCAGAGTAGCTCAGTCGGGTATTGTGGCACCGATAGTTGAGGGAGCAGCCATGTCAGTAGACGCTCTATGGAGGTTGGATCGGTTCACCAAGTTATTCAGTACTACATTTACTGATGCACCATCAGAGGATCCCTAGGATTATTTGGACAACTGTCATGAGGTTCTTCGGAACATGGGCATAGTAGAGTCCAATGGAGTCGATTTTGCTACTTTTTGTCTTTCGTGTTCTGCCAAGACTTGGTGGAGGGACTATTGCTTGACCAGGCCAGCTGGGACTGCACCTTTGACTTGGTATCAGTTGTCCGAGTTATTCTTGGGGAAGTTCCTTCCAGTTACTCAGAGGGAGGATCTTCGGAGGCAGTTTGAGCGCCTCTAGCAAGGATCTATGTCTGTCACTTAGTACGAGACCAGGTTCATCACCCTAGCCAGGCATGCACTTATGATACTTCCCACTAATCGTGAGAGAGTGCGGAGATTTATCGAGGGTTTAACTCAGCCCATCAGACTTCAGATGGCCAGGGAGTCAGGTACTGACATTTCGTTCCAGGATGCGGACAATGTGGCCAGGAGGATATAGATGATTTTGTCACAGGGTGGTGGTCAGGGGGCTGACAAGAGGCCCCGTCACTTTGGTCGATTAAGTGGAGCCTCATCTGGAGGCAGGGATTATTTTGGCACAGGACATCCTCCTAGACCCTATCAGTCGGCACTTCATGTATCTCACAGTGCACCGCCAACTCATATCAATGCACCGCCACTTTAGAGTTTTCAGGGTGGTTATTCGGGCCGACAAGGTCAATTCTATAGTCAGCAGCCACAACAACAGAGGCCTTGTTATTCTTGTGATGTTTCGGGGCACATTGCGAGGTATTTCCCCAGAGCTTCTGGTAGTTCTCAGTATCAGGGTTCTCGTGCCATAGTCCCTGCAGCAGGTGCACACCCACCCGCTCAGCCAGCTAGGGGAGGTGGTCGTGGTTCTAGAGGTGGAGGTCAGACTCATAGAGGTGGAGGGCATGTCATGAGAGGTAGAGGTCAGCCCGTAGCAGGTAGACCCAGAGATGTGCATGTTGGAGGGGCTCATCCTCGGTGCTATGGTTTTCCTCCCCGACCTGATGCTAAGGCTTCTAATGCAGTTATTACAGGTACGGTTTCAGTTTGCACCCGAGAGGCTTCGATGTTATTTGATCCAGGTTCTACATTCTCCTATGTGTCTACATACTTTGCCTTTTATTTGAGTATGCCCTGTGATTCCTTGAGTACTGTTGTGCATGTGTCTACACCGGTGGGTGATTCTATAGTGGTAGATTGAGTCTACCGTGCTTTCTTATTAGTTATTGGTGGTCTGGAGACTCAGGTTGATCTTTTTCTTCTTGATATGGTTGAATTTGATGTTATATTGGGGATGGATTGGTTATCCCCCTATTATGCTATTCTGGACTGTCCTGCCAAGACAGTGACCTTGGCCTTGCCAGGGGTACCTCGTTTGAAGTGGAGAGGGACTCCTAGTCATTCTTTCCGGTAGAGTTATTTCTTATATGAAGGCTCGGCGCATGGTCGAGAAGGGTTGTTTGGCCTATCTGGCCTATGTTCGTGATTCTAGTGCCGAGGTTCCTTCCCTAGAGTCTGTGCCCGTGATTCGTGAGTTTCCATAGGTATTCCCTGCTGACCTGTCGGGTATGCCACCCAACAGGGATATTGATTTTTGTATTGAGGTAGCTCAGGGCACTCAGCCTATTTCTACTCCGCCGTATCGTATGGCCCTACCAGAGTTGAAGGAATTGAAGGAGCAGTTGCAGGATTTGTTGGATAAAGGCTTCATTACGCCTATTGTTTCTCCTTGGGGTGGTCTAGTGTTGTTTGTCAAGAAGAAAGATGGCTCAATGAGGATGTGTATTGACTACCGGCAGTTGAATAAGGTTACTATTAAGAACAAGTATCCTTTGCCGAGGATTGATGATCTATTTGACCAGCTTTAGGGTTCTACAGTGTTCTCCAAGATAGACTTGAGGTCTGGTTACCATCAGCTGAGGATTAGGGCTTCTGATGTCCCTAAGACAACCTTTCGCACTCGTTATGGACACTATGAGTTTTTGGTGATGTCTTTTAGGTTGACTAATGCCCCCGCTGCATTCATGGAGTTGATGAACCAAGTGTTTAGGCCTTATTTGGACTCGTTCGTTATTGTTTTCATTGATGATATATTTATATACTCTCGCAGCCGAGGAGCATGAGCAGCACCTTAGAGTCGTCCTCCAGACTCTAAGGGACAGTCAGTTGTATGCCAAATTCTCCAAGTGTGAGTTTTGGTTGAGTGCAGTTGCATTTCTAGGCCATGTGGTTTCATTAGAGGGTATTCAAGTGGATCCCAAGAAGATTTCAGCAGTCAGATATTGGCCCAGGCCCACTTCAGCTACAGAGATTCGGAGCTTCTTGGGCTTAGCTGGTTATTATCGCCAATTTGTGGAGGGCATTTCATCTATCGTAGCCCCGATGACCAGGTTGACCCAGAAGAGTGCTCAGTTCAGGTGGTCTGATGAGTGTGAGGCAAGCATTTAGAAGTTCAAGATAGCCTTGACTACGGCACCAGTGTTAGTTTTGCCCACAGGTTTAGGACCGTATACCGTGTATTATGATGCTTCACGGGTTGGGCTTGGTGCAGTGTTGATGCAAGATGGCAAAGTTATAGACTATGCTTCTCGTCAGTTGAAGATTAATGAGAAGAACTATCCAGTTCATGATTTGGAGCTTGCAAGTATTGTTCATGCATTGAAGATTTGGAGGCACTATCTGTACGGGGTGCCATGTGAGGTGTTCACGGACCATAAGGGCTTGCAGTATCTGTTCAGACAGAAGGGGTTGAACATGAGGCAGAGAAGATGGTTAGAATTGCTGAAGGATTATGATATTACCATTCTTTATCATCCGGGGAAGGCCAATGTGGTGGCCGATGCTTTGAGCCGGAAGTCTGTTAGTATGGGTAGTCTAGATTGCTTATCAGTCAGTGAGCGACCTCTTGCGTTGGATGTTCAGGCTTTGGCCAACCGATTTGTGAGATTGGAGGTTTCTGAGACTGGCAGTGTTTTGGCCCATACTATGGCCCAATCTTCGTTGTATGACCGTATTCGGGCCAGGCAGTATGATGATCGTCATTTAGGTGCTCTTAGAGATACAGTCCGGCACGGAGGTGCCAAGCAAGTCACAGTTGATGATGAGGGAGTTCTGAGGATGCAGGGCCGTATTTGTGTGCCTGATATTGATGGCATTCGTGAGTTGATTCTTCAGGAAGCCCATAGTTTCCGGTATTCCATCCATCCGGGCGCCGCAAAGATGTACTAGGACTTGCGGCAACATTATTGGTGGCGGAGGATGAAGAAGGATATTGTAGCGTATGTAGCTCGGTGCTTGAACTGTCAGCAGGTTAAGTACGAGCACCAGAGACCAGGTGGTTTTATGCAGCAGATTCAGCTTCCCGAGTGGAAGTGGGAGCGTATCACCATGGACTTTGTAGTTGGACTCCCACGGACTCAGAGGATGTTTGATGCAGTATGGGTCGTTGTGGATAGGCTGACCAAGTCAGCGCACTTCATCCCAGTATCAGTTTCGTATTCAGCAGAGAAGTTGGCAAAGATTTATATGAGAGAGATTGTTAGATTGCATGGTGTGCCCATATCCATTATATCAGACCGAGGTACTCAGTTTACCTCCTATTTCTGGAGAGTATTTCAGCGAGAGTTGGGCACACAGATTGATTTGAGCACAGTATTTTATCCTCAGACGGACAGACAGTCCGAGCGTACTATTCAGATTTTGGAGGATATGTTGCGGGCTTGTGTCATTGATTTTGGTGGTTCATGGGACCAGTTCTTGCCTTTAGCTGAGTTTGCCTACAACAACAGCTATCAGTCGAGCATTCAGATGGCTCTGTATGAGGCGTTGTATGGTAGACGGTGTCGGTCTCCAGTTGGATGGTTTGAGCCGGGAGAGGCTAGATTGTTGGGTTCTGAGTTAGTCCAGGATGCCTTGGACAAGGTGAAGATCATTCAGGATAGACTTCGTACAGCCCAGTCCAGGCAGAAGAGTTATGCGGATCGCAGAGTTCGAGATTTGGAATTTATGATAGGAGACCGGGTATTTCTTCGGGTGTCGCCTATGAAGGGCGTGATGATGTTCGGGAAGAAGGGCAAGTTGAGCCCTAGGTATATTTGTCCATTTGAGATTTTGGACAAGATAGGAGAGGTGGCCTACAGACTTGCCTTGCCACCGCATTTATCAGTCGTGGATCCAGTGTTTCATGTATCTATGCTCCGGAGGTATATTGCGGACCCATCTCATGTTCTTGACTTCAACGGTGTCCAGTTGGACAAGGATTTGTCTTATGAGGAGGAGCCGGTAGCCATATTAGCTCGGCAGGTTCGCCAGTTGAGATCGAAGAGTTATCCTTCGGTTCATGTTCAGTGGAGAGGTCAGCCTGCTGAGGTAGCTACCTGGGAGTCCGAGTCCGATATGCGGAGCCGTTATCCCCATCTTTTCCCGGATTCAGGTACCTTTCTATGTTCGTTCGAGGACGAACGTTTGTTTTAAAGGTGGAGATTGTGATGACCCAAAAGGTCATCCTGTGTAAATTTAGCTAAATTTGTGTTCCGAGGCCTCGAAAGCCTCTATTAATCTCACCTCGATATGCGTGCGCAGCCCAGGTGCATAGCCGGGAAGCCTTCATGTGAAAACTTGATGAAAAGTGGAATTTATAATAATTAATTGAATAAAGTTGACTTTGATCAACATTTTTGGTAAACGGATCCGGACCCGTGTTTTGACAGTCCCGGAGGGTCCGTAGGAAAATATGGGACTTGGGCGTATGCCCGGAATCAAATTCCGAGGTCCCAAGTCCGAGAAATGATTTTTTTTTAAATTATTTTTTGAAAATGATAAAGACATTTGAAATGGAATTTGATGTGAAACCTGTGTTACCGGGCCCGTATTGTGGTTCCGAAGCCCGAAACAGGTTTAATATGGTTATTATAAGTTGTTTGTAAAATTTGGTAAGGAACGGACTTGGTTTGATGTGTTTCGGTTCAAAAATGGAAAATTTGATAGTTTATGAAGTTTGAAGAAATTCTATAGATTTTGGAGTTTAATTCATTGGTTTTGAAGTTATTTTGGTGGTTTAATTATTGGAATAAGTCCGTAGGATGATTTTGAAGTCGTGTGTATATTTGGTTTTGAGCCCCGAGGGCTCGGGTGAGTTTCGGGTAGGTGTCAGGGTGCAAAAATGTTAGAAATATCTGGTGTTGGGACTTATTTCTAGTGTCTGGTGTGATACCCTTCGCGAACGCGGCCAAGGGCCCTCGAACGCGAAGGGTAAATATTGTGGCCTGGGACTTTACTCTACGCGAACGCGTAGAGGGAGACGCGGACGCGGAGCACTGGATGGTGACTCTACGCGAACGCGTCCCCAGGGGTGCGAACGCATAGAGTTAGGTTGGGGTCTGGGGGCTGGCTAGTCGTAAGCCTACGCGAACGCGGCAGGTATCTCGCGAACGCGTATGCCAGGGGAGTCGAACCTACGCGAACGCGGCCAAGGCCTCACGAACGCGTAGGTCAGGAAAGTCAAACCTTTGCAAACGCGGTCAATGGCTCGCGAACGCGAAGGGTATTTCTGCCCAGTTATTCTTTTAGTCCAAAAACAGAACCATTACGGGATTTTCACCATATTTTCATAACCTTTCTTCTTCCCCACACCCCATAGGCGATTTTGAAGAGCTCCTCCTCCCTAGCTTCATAGGTAAGTAAACTTAGCTCTATTTTCTTCCATTTTCATCAATAATCACTAAATTCTAGGCCTAAAACATGAGATTAATGGTAGGAATTGGGGGTTTTGGGTAGAGTTAGGGATTTTGTAAATTGTGTGAATTCAACCTCGTTTTGGGGTCGGATTTCAAAACAAATTATATATTCGGGCTCGTGGGGGAATGGGTGATCGGGTTTTAGTCCGAACCTCATGTTTGGATCAAGCGGGTCGGGGTCGAATTTTGGTATTTTTTTGAAGAATGATGGGAAATGTATAATTAGACTTTGGGATTGAATTATTGAGTCATTATTAATATTATTAAGTCGATTATGCTTAGATACTATCGTTTCGGAGTTGGATTCGAGAGGAAAAGCTGTGCTAGAGGCTTGATTTACATTTTTGTAGCCGAGGTAAGTGTTTGGCCTAACTTTAGTGAGGGAATAGGTGTTGAGTCATATGTGCTACTTGTATTATCTTGTTCAATGTTTAGGTGAGGTGATGAGTACCTATGCATTGTTTGTCAAGCATGCCCGTGAGTCTAATTTGGTGAATTACCTATTATTATTCCGATGTTTATTGCGTTTGAAGTAGTTTCCTTTAGAAAGTTGTTGAATTGCTGAGATTATCCATTAAGTACTTGTGATATGATATTTCAGTCGAGGACTCAATTCATTACGTTATATACTTGTAAGAGATTGGTTATAGTTGGGTCCCTTGCCAGGCATTGTTATTATATTGGTTGATGTTTTCCCCTTGCTGGGTGGTTTTCAATTTTATTCCATGTTGTTAAATTTTTTGCCAAGTTGTCATTTGTTGTTGATTTGGGTGAGGAAGAGTGTAAAGCACGAACGGTGATGTCGTGCCATTATTTATATTGTTTTCATTTATGCATTGCATTGTGAGGAAGCGAGTAAAAGCACAAAGGGTGATGCCGTGCATATTCTTGTTTGAGTTTTTATGTCATGTTGACCTGATTCTTTTGCATTATTGTTTGTTCAGTTATTCATAGTCTCTTATCACTTGTTACCCCATTACTTATCCCCGTATTACCATGCTTAACTACTTATTTCTTGCCATTTTCTTTGGTAGATATTATAGAACTGTGCAGGTAAATCGTTGTTGTCGTGTCTAGCCTCGTCACTACTTCGCCGAGGTTAGGCTCGACACTTACTCAGTACATGGGTTCGGTTGTACTGATGCTACACCTACACTTTTTTATGTTGTGCAGATTATGCAGCCGGACCCGGTGGACATCGTTTGAGGGAGTATCCTTCAGTCCATTTCAGACGACACCGAGGTAGTTTCGCAGGCGTTCGTGGATCTCGGCGTCACTGTCTATCTTTCATTCTGTCATCTATGTATTTCCAGAAAGATATATCATTTTATTTCAAACTGTTGTCTTTAGCTAAATCTTAGACTGGTTCGTGAGATTGTGACTCCATTTCTGGGTTTGTACTTAAAGGGATTCCTTCGTTATTGGCTACTGTTTTTTAGATTTTGTTAAGCTTCCGAATTTTATCACAATTATCTAGTCAGTGTCTATTACTTTCACTTGTTAATAAATCAATTCGGTTAACACGTTGGCGTGTCTAGCGGGTACAACGTTAGGCGCCATCACGGCCTGAAGGTGGGATTTTGGGTCGTGACAGATTCATACCAAAACCCGATTACCCATTCACCCCCGAGCAGGTTATGTGACTAGTTTTTGAATTCGACCTCAATTTGTGATCTAAATCTCAATTATCAAAATCCCAAAATCGATATCCGAACCCGATAAATTTAAAGTCAATCTACGGTCAAATTTCAGAATTCTTTAAACCTTCAAATTACTAGTTTTCAACAAATCACGTCAAAACAAGTTAGGAACTTCCGAGTTTTATTCCGACATACACCCAAGTCCCAAGTCACAATACGGACCCACCGGGATCGTCAAAATACCGATCCGAGTCTATTCACATAAAATGTTGACCGTAGTCAAATCAAATCATTTTTAAGGCAAAAATTCTCACCTTCTTCGATTTTTCACATAAAGGCTTTACAAAATAAGGTACGGGTTGCGCACGCAAATTGAGAAACGCTTAACGAAGCTAATTGAGGTCTCGAAACACAAAAATAAATGCAAAAACTCAAAATGACCTATCGGGTCATCATATTCTCCACGTCTAAAGCAAATGTTCGTCCTCGAATGGACATAGAATGGTATCTAGACTGGTTAAAAGGTGTGGAAATCTACTCCGCATGTCGGACTCAAACTACCACATGGCTGCCTCAATCAACTGTCCCCTCGAATATACTCTAACAGAAGGATAGCTCTTCGACCTCAACTTATGGACTGAGCGTAAATCTAATACATGGGACGGATCACCATGATACTTTCGGAGCATAGAGACATGGAACACCGGGTAAACTGCTGATAAGTTAGGTGGCAATGCAAGCTTGTGGGCTACCTCACCATCTCTCTCAAGTATCTCAAAGGGTCCGATATACCAAGGGATGAACTTACCCTTCTTTCCGAACCTCATCACACCCTTCATGGGTGGAACCCGGAGCAAAGTCCTCTTTCCAACCATAAATGTAACATCGCGAACTCTACGATCGGCATAATTCTCCTGCCTGGACTGAGCTGAGCGAAGTCGATCCCGAATCATCTTGACATTTTCCAAAGCATTTTGAATCAAATCGGTACCCAACAACTGAGCCTCCTCCGGCTCAAACCAACTCACTGGGGAACGACATCGACTCCTATATAATCCTCATAGGGAGCCATATGAATACTCGATTGGTAGTTGTTGTTGTATGTAAACTCCGCAAGCGGTAAGAACTATTGTTGTTATTGGTAACCTATTTTATTTTTCAAGATTACAAATTTGACATTTGAAGGAGACCTGCCTGTAAATCAATTGGATAATTTAATAGAGTAAAAAATTATTTACAATGTATATAACTTAAACTCATAACAAATTACCTGGATGAGACCTAATGGTGGTGTTAACAGAATAACCAAGTTGAAGAAGCCTCATAACCATCCATGATCCAAGATAACCACTTCCTCCTGTTACACATACTATTCTCTTCCCCTTCCTTTCTTCCATCTCCCTCTAGTGATTTCTTCTTTTTATGTTTTACCTATGTTCTCTTCTATCTTTTTATCTGTCTCTATATATTAACTATCAAAGTGGTTGAGAAGTAGACGTAAAATAAATTGTCATGTTACATGTCAGTTACCGCTTACTTTCATCTCTTACAAATGACAAGACATTCAATTGGATGGGACACAAATGGACTGGGGGAGAAACAAAATGAGAAAATCCTCTTTTTCTGTAACATAAACCGAATTGAAGTTTCATCAGTAGGTTCATCTATATCTATTATTCTATTTATATATTAAACACACAGATAATATTAGCGAAATGCCGATCGTCTTTTATACACTTTAAAAAAATAGTTCACATGATAAATTCGCCATTTAGTTATATTTTTATTATTTAGGAATAAACATTTAACTAATTTCCTAATATTTAAGACTTTGAGATCAATTAAAATTTTGGTTATTAAATTTTGTTCTTTTTTTAACTATGTAAAAAGTTATAGTACTATTTCAGACTTTAAATCAAAATTCAGCATTTTACGTGGATTCCTAAGTTATCTATATTGATTTTATTGTATCAAATTTTGAATTAGCACGACCGATGATTAATCTTTCACTTCACAAGTTTATTTCCTTTTCAAGTAAAATAGATTAGTCATTGAACTGACTACTCTTGAATTTGGTTTGTTTGTTTGTCAAACTAGAATTCTATAAAATAGTTGTTTATTGAATTCTATAATTTTTGTTGTAGTATTGCAATTACATTCAACAACAACACAGTAAAATTTTACTACTGAGGTATGGGGAGGGTAGAGTATACGTAGACCTTACCCCTACCCTAGAGGGGGTAGAGAGGTTGTTTGCAGGAGACTCTCTGCTCAGAGACAATAGATCTGTGACAAAAAAAACTAAAAAATAATATCAGCAACGTGAGAGATAGAAAATAAATTGAAAAGAAGTAACACAAATATTATGCAAAAGTGTGAAACACAACATAAATCACTAGCAGTACTAGACAAAAAACTATCATACTCATCGGTACAAAGAGGGAAACCGGGACAGAGAGGAAAACCGCTCGACTACCCTATAACATACAACCCTAATATGACCTCCACACCTTCTTATCAAGAGTCATGTCCTCGTAAATCTGGAGTCGCACCATGTCATGTCTGATCACCTCGCCCCAATACTTCTTAGGCCGCCCTCAACCTCTTCTCGTACCTGCTAAAGCCAGCCTCTCACACCTCCTAACCGGGGCATCTAGGCTTCTCCTCTGCACGTGTCCGAACCATCTAAGTCGCGCTTCCCGCATCTTGTCGTCCACCGGAGCCACGCCCACCCTCTCTTGAATATCTCAATTCCTAATCTTATCCGTCCTAGTGTGCCCACATATCCATCTCAACATCCTCATTTCTACTACTTTCATCTTCTGGATATGCGAATTCTTGACTGGGAAACACTCAGCCACATACAACACGGGCGGTCTAACTACCGCTCTATAGAACTTACCTCTGAGTTTCAGTGGCACATTCTTGTCACACAGGACTCCAGACGCTAACCTCCATTCCATCCACCCCACCCCAATACGGTGCGTAACATCCCCGTCGATCTCCCCATCTCTCTGGATAATTGACCCTAAGTACTTAAAACTTTCTCTTGAGGATGACTTGTGAGTCAAGCCTGACTTCCACATCCGCTTCCCCCGACACGTCGTTGAACTTACATTCCACATATTCCGTCTTAGTCCTACTCAACTTGAAACCTTTAGACTCCAGGGCCTGCCTCCATCCCTCCGGTCTCCCATTAACGCCACCTAGCGTCTCATCAATCAGAACTATATCATCAGCGAACAACATACACCATGGCACCTCTCCTAGGATATGGTGTGTCAGTGCGTCCATCGCCAGGGCAAATAAGAATGAGCTGAGCGCAGATCCTTGGTGTAACCCCATAACCATCGGAAAAGGATCTGAGTCACCTCCCACAGTCCTAACCCGAGTCATAGCTCAATCATACATATCCTTTATCGCCCTAATGTAAGCCACCGGCACCCCTTTCATCTCCAGACACCTCCAAAGGACGTCCCTGGGGACCTTGTCAAATGCCTTCTCTAGGTAAATAAAGACCATATGCAAATCCCTCTTCTTATCCTTGTATTTTTCCACCAACCTCCTGATAAGGTGGATAACTTCCATAGTAGAACGTCTCTACATGAACCTGAACTGGATTTCTGATATAGAAACCGCCCTCCTTATCCTCCCTTCCACCACAATCTCCCTAACTTTCATTGTATGACTAGTAACTTGATACCCCTATAGTTGTTACAATTCTGGATATTACCTTTGTTCTTGTACACCGGAATCATTGTACTCCACCGCCGCTCATCAGGCATCCTCTTCGTCCTGAAGATAACATTAAAAAATCCAGTCAGCCCCTCCAAGCCTACTCTACCTGCATATCTCCAAAACTCTACTGGAATCTCGTATGGTCCGGTCGCTTTTCCCCGACTCATCTTACCCATCACGCCCACAAACTCCTCAACCTTAATGCGCCTACAATACCTAAAATCGCGGTGACTCTCAGAGTGCCCCAATTTCCCGAACACGATGTTTACATCCCCCTATTCATTAAGAAGTTTATGAAAGTATGACGTCCATCTTAGCGTAATCTGGGCCTCTTTCATCAATACTCGATCTTCCTCGTCTTTGATGCACCTCACTTGATCTAGGTCGCGAGCCTTCTTCTGTCTCGCTTTGGCCAATCGAAATAACTTCTTGTCACCGCCTTTGCCCCCAAGTTCCTCGTACAGCCGACCAAATGCAGCCACCTTAGTATTGTGATTACCTCCATTTAGAATAAATACATATTAATTCCAAATATATTAACCCTCTCAGGTTAGGTAATTAAAGCATCTTCCTTCCTCAAGATACAAAAGCATCTTCTTTTATTAGAAAATAACTAAGATATTGTCTTTAGAAAAATTAGTTAGTGTAGATTGGAAGAACTTTTACACACAAAATAGTAAATTATGGTTATGTGCATATTTATACCATCCGTTTTATATGAAATAAAAAAAAAATAAGGCATTAAAAAGTATTTACAGAATAATGAAGGTGGCAAACATCTCCTAGACTAAAGTTGTGGCTTATTGTCCATAAACAAAGTCAAACCGGTGAAAACGATCACTACCTTTTAAATTACACACAAAGTAATCATAAGCCACGTTCCTTTTTCTTTAATATATATTTTAAAACTCAAATATATTATTTAATATTGCAGTTAAATAATTTTATAAGTTATATATTCATTAAATTAGAGTTCACGTGCAAAGTGCATACCCAAAGGCTAGTTATATTAAAAGCATGAAGCGATTAACGAAATATCGTTTGTCTTCTTTACCCTTTAAAAATAAAGTTCATACTGGATAAAATAATTATTTAATTATTTTTTTAATATGTAAAATAGTTATTTAATTAATTTCCTAATATTTATAAATAATTATTTAATTAATTTTCTAATATTTATAAATGATCATTTAATTAATTTTCTAATATATAAGACTTTAATTATTTTCCTACTATTTATAATTTTAAAATTAATTATTTTGTGTATTTAATTTTTCCTTAGACTTTAATTAATTTTCGAAATATACGCCAAATTCGGTTAAACATTTTAAGAGGTTTTAAAAAGCGGCACAATGGCATACATATGTTGACTAATAGAATAAGAGTTGCGAGCATATGGGCTTAAACGAGCATATTGGGCACAATGACATACATAGACATGTAGGGTAAATATGTTCATATTTAATGATTGCATGAAAAAGCGATACGTGGAACCAAAAACAGAAGACAGTCAGGCCAGAAGGCAATGATCTTGCTTGTTATCGGAAAGAATGATATTCATAAAGGCAAAATAAATGTCTGTCACGCGGTAGCATTCAATGAAGAATATTCTATAGTATTAAGTGAACGGTTTGTCGCAAGGAATGGCATTCACTGTCTACCGTTACACATTCTTCAATGGCCCTCGTAATTGTAATTTAAGAAAGGCTTGATCCTAGGACTTTGTTCCCTAGGTGTAACTATAAATGGTGAGCTCTACCATCATTGTAAAGGACACAAATTTTCTAACAAACATACATTATACTCTATTCAAAGCTCAATAACATTTTACTTTCTTGTTTATTTACATTACTCTTACTGCCTCCGGAAGCTCTGTTCCTGGACTCAAGATCTCTATCTCGATTTTAACGCTAAGACTTATATTTTTGTCCAACACATTTATCATTATAGGATCAAATCGATTCACTTGTCTATAAATTCAACTGTATCATTTTACTAGTAAACAATTTGGCGTCCACCGTGGGGCTTACACAATTGTGTAATTGAATTGATCCCTGCATCTATTACTAACTTATTTGATTCTGTGTTCTTAGCAAAAATCATTTAAAATGGCAGATAACAATGTCAACATCACATCGAGATGCTTGCCCGCAACTAGTGTGACAAGGCCACGCCAGTTCACAACGGGCAATATATGTGATACGTTCGAGAGGCGACTCCTGATGATGCTGGAGACGAGCACGTCGTTGAAACAATAAGGATCTTGAGGGAGAAACAAAAGGCCATTATGGTCCATCTCTCGTGGCAGAATCAGGTCATGACAGAATTAAGGCAGGAGTTGTCGGGTTCTTCCAACAACGCGAATGGACGAGGTCCTATTCTTCCCAATATTGCCGCAAATCAAACATGTCGATAACAACACCCCGATAGGCAAAGTCGCCTTTGGCAGGGTCGGGGGTATGGTAGCGGTTCCTACATTAACAATGAAAATTATCCCTTTAAAACTGAACTTGTGCAGTTTATGACATAAATAAATGCCCCGATGGATTAAATTCCAGGCGCACCACCAGTATTGAAAGGATCGGACTTGAAGAAGTACACCTAACTTCCAGTCAAACCAAGTGCGGCACCAGAGTTGATCCCAAAACGATTCAAAATTACAGATGTGCCAAAGTATGATGGGGCTTTAGATCCTCAAGAGCATATTACCACCTATACAACGGCAGTGAAGGGAAATGATTTGGCTCTACACGAGATTGAGTCAGCCTTGTTGAAGAAATTAGGAGAGAACCTCACGAAGGGGGCCTTGACATGGTATTCACTCTTGCCCGAGCATTCCATGGATTCCATCGAGATGCTTGCAGATTATTTCATTAAGGCCCATGTCGAGGCTAGGAAGGTACATGCCCAAAATGTCGATGCATTCAGGATTTCACAAAGAGAGTCCGAATTGCAGCAGGAGTTCGTGACCAGATTCTAGAAGGAAAGGATGTTTCTACCGACCGTACCGGAAAAATGGGCAGCCGAAGCATTCACCAAAGGTCTGAATCTGAGGAGTTTCGATGCTTCCCAAAATTGAATGAAAGTGTGCTCGAGTTCCAGGAAACAACATGGGCAGATGTTCACAACCGGTACTAGTCAAAGATAAGAATTGAGGATGATCATCTCGGTTTTCCGACATCAACCAAGGGTCGAGACAAGGAGAAGAATAAAGAGAAGTCAAGAGATGATTCGACTCAAATTTACGGTCCTCAAAGGGTTAATTTCTGCCTTATGAACGTGCCAAAGGACGCGACAGAGGTTTTCGGTCGGCGGATAGATTCTCTACCGGTAGGAGAACCGACTGCGGCTGGAATAATTGGTCATTGCAGGATAAGAAGAAATCGGTTTCTCGAGATTCTTCCTACCCTAAGATTTTTGGATACAACTTTAACGTCAGCGTAGTGGAGCTGGTGCCGGATATGAGGAACATCAAAGAGGCACGATTCCTGAAGCCAATGGGATCGATCCCAGCCAAAGGGATCCTAATTTGTGGTATGAATATCATAAGACCAATAATCACCAAACAAGGGACCGTCAGCATCTACGTGAGGAGGCGGCAACATTATGGACAAATGGTCATCTTAGAGAATTTTCAAGCGACCGAACTAAAAACAAATATGGACTCAATCGTGATAATGCAGAACCTTCAAAAGCATGTGAAGATTCCCCACATTTGACGATCAACATGATTTTTGGAGGGAGCGAGATTAATGGTGTGACATTTTCGGCGGCAAAAAAGACGAAGGTATTAGTGACCCATAACAAGAGACTCCGGGAGGTCGTTGAGGATGACATTAATTTCACGGAGGAAGACGCAGACGGACTGTTGTTTCCGCACAACGATGCATTTGTAATCTCTTTAAGACTTTAAATTAAATGTGTTATGGTGGATCCAAGAAGTTCAGCCAACATCATCCAATGGAGAGTGTTGGAAAAAGCCAAGCTCACCAGAAGTATCATTCCAGCCACCAAACACCTCTCCGGCTTCAACCTAGCGAGCGTGACAACCCGAGGAGAGATCCTGCTACCCACAAATGCTGGGGGGGTGAGGAAGACGACCTTTTTTGAGGTAATAAACGGCAATATGGGCTACAATATTATCCTGTGGAAGCCGTGGTTTCACGAAATCAAGGTTGTGCCATCAACATGTCATCAGTTGCTAAACTTCCTGACTCCTGAGGGAATAAACAAATAAGAGGCGATCAATTGGCAGCAAGGGAGATGAATGCAATATCAGTTTCCAGTAGCAAAAGGAAGGAGCAAGTGGCATAGCAATTACTGGAACCGGCGCTGGCTCCAAAGCCAAGCAAAGTAAACCAGGAGGAGGAGTTTTTGGAATCCTATCAGGTACCAGAAGAAACGAACGCAACAAAATCTACGGTTGAAGAACTTGAACAAGTCGCATTGTTCAAAAAATTCTTGGAGAGAGAGTTCCACTTGGGGACAAGACTACACCCCGAGCTCAGGTCTGGATTTATTGAATTTCTTAAACTTAATGGCGATTGTTTTTCATGGTCGTATGCGCATATGACAGGTATCCTGCCAGAAGTGGTCGTGCACATACTAAGCCTGGATCCCAACATCCCTCCAGAAAGATAGAAAAAACATACTATTGTAGAGGTCAAGAATAAATTCGTCAAAGAAGAGGTAACTCACTTGATTGATATTAGTTCAATCCGAGAGGTAAAGTATCCTTACTAGATAGATAACATAATAGTAGTTCCAAAGTAGAAGAATAAGATTCGCATGTGCGTAGACTATAAGGATTTAAATAGGGTGTGCCCAAAAGACTCATTCACATTGCCAAATATTGATCAAATGATTGATGCGACGGCCGGGCACGAGTTAATGAGTTTCCTCGATGCTTACTCCGGGTACAACCAAATCAAGATGAACCCAGAGGATCAGGAAAAAAGTTCGTTCATAACGAACTTGGCACATATTGCTACAATGTGATGCCTTTCGGGATAAAGAACGTCGCAACCACTTATCAACAACTCGTAACAAAATGTTTAGGAAACAAATAGGGAAAATTCTAGAAGTTTACGTAGATGATATGTTTGTTAAGTCTTTGAACGCAGGTGACCATTTGAAATACATGCAAGAGACCTTTGACATCTTAAGGAAACACAACATGAAATTTAACCCCGAGAAGTGTGCATTCGGGGTCAACTCCGGTAACTTCCTGGGATTCCTTGTGTCTCAAAGGGGGATCGAGATTAACCCTGACAAAGTTAAATCCATCGAAGACATCTCGGACCAGCTATCAAGCGTGAAAGAGGTTCGAAGGGTGATAGGGAGATTGGCCGGTTTGAGCAGATTTATATCCCGGTCTTCGAAAAAGTGTCATCATTTTTTTGCACTCTAAAAAAGAAGAATAACTTTGAATGGACACAGAAATGTCAGCAAGCTTTGAAGGATCTAAAAAGGTATTTGTCAAGTCCTCTGTTACTGTCAAAACCGGAGGAAGGTGAATAACTACTAATCTACTTAGCGGTCTCAGAGGTAGTAGTAAGTGTTGATTTAGTCCGCAAGAAGATACACAATCTCATATTTATTATGTAAGTGAAATTTTGACGGGAGCAAAAACTCTCTACCCACATATGGAAGAATTGGCCTAAGCCCTCGTAGTTTCCACTTGAAAGCTAAGGTCTTATTTCCAATGTCACCTGATAGTTGTGGTGATCACTTTTCCCCTGCGGAATATTCTTCATTAACCTGAACTCTAAGGTAGGCTGGACAAGTGGGTCGTCAAAATAAGCAAATTTGACATAGAATATAAACTTAAGACTACGATTAAGTCACAAGTTTTGGCCGACTTTGTGGCTGATTTTAGTTCGAGAGTTTTACCTTTGGCTGCCAAAGAAGCGATAATGGTGTCAGAATCGACATCAAGATTTTGGATCTTGTTCACGGACGGAGCTTCCAATGTGAAGGGGTCCAGGCTCAGCATAGTGTTAATCAAGTCCTCGGGAGAAACCCTAAGGTAGGCCATAAGAACTGTTCCTCTGACTAACAATTAAGCAGAGTATAAAGCCTTTATTGCAGGGCTCGAATGGCCCGGGGACTGGACTCTGAGGTCATAGAAATCAAATGTGACTACCAATTGATAGTAAATCAGGTCTACAGGATCTTCGAAGCAAAAGAGGAATGCATGCAACATACGTAATGAAAGTCCAGGCTCTTCTCTCTCTATTATGGGAATGGTCAATTATGCATATCCCAAGGGAAGAGAATGCGGAAGCAGATGCACTAGCAAATCTTGGATCGTCCACAGAGATGAAGGGATCCGATTCTTGTACAGTCATACAACTTATGCATTCGGTATTGGACGTGAATAGCTATTATGAGGTAAATACGATCAATTTGGTCTGCGACTAGAGAAACGAGATCATTGACTATCTCGAGCACAGAAAATTGCATGAAGATCATAAGGTATCTCGGGCATTGCGTACTAAATCAACTCGATATAGCTTCAAGGGAGGTCAACTATACAAAAGATATTTCTAAGGCTCATTGGCCCGATGTTTGGGAGCGTTTGAAGCTAATTATCTTATGCGAGAAGTCCACGAAGGAATCTACAAAAATCACTCAGGCGTGGATTCCTTAGTGTTAAAATTAATTAAGGCAGGATACTAGTTGCCTCGGATGGAACAAGATGCCAAAGCTTATGTTCAAAAATGTGATAAATATCAACGTTACACAGCGTTGGTACATCAACCGGCAGAGCCACTGCATTGTCACCATGGTTGTTCATGAAGTGGGGAATGGATATCGTTGGACCGCTGCCACCAGCCCCCCAAAAGGTAAGATTTCTTTTGATTTTAACTAACTATTTTTCTAAGTGGATTGAAGCAGGTCCTTACTAGAAGTATGTTGAATGCGAAATGGTTAATTTCTTGTAGGAGAATATAATTTGCAGATTTAGGATACCAAAAGAGATAGCCTGCGAAAATATGCCGCAATTTGTAGGCGCAAAGATCACAAAGTTCCTTGAAGACTTGAAAAGCAAAAGGATAACATCATCACCCTATCATCCGAGCGCAAACGGCCAAGCCGAATCAATAAACATGGTGATTATACGAAATTTCAAAAAGAGATTGGAAGCAGCTAAAGGTAAATAGCTCGAAGAGCTGCCAGGAATACTATGGGCGTACCGAACAATGGCCAAATCAAGCATGGGGGAGATTCCTTTCTCTCTTGTGTACGGAGCAGAAGCCTTGATCCCGGTGGAGGTGAGAGAGCCTACCCTAAGAAATTTTTGGGTGAACGAAGTAACAATAATAAAGCAATATTGGTCAATCTAGAGCTGCTCGATGAACGCAGGGACTTGGCGCATATAAAGATGGTATCCCAAAAGCAGAGAATAGACAGATATTACATTCCAAGAGCCAAACTCCATTATTTCAAAGTATGAGACTTAGTTTTAAGGAAAGTAAGTCATAACACCTGGGCGCTCAATGCAAGGAAGCTAGGTCCGACATGGGAAGGCCCCTACCGGGTTTCATCTGTCACTAGGAAAGGGTCATACAAGTTGGAAAATCAAGACGGAGAAAAGTTGCCGAGCAACTGGAATGTGATACACCTCAAGAGATATTATTGCTGATGAGAAACGACTATACTGAAAGTATGTGTTGCACTCTTTTTCCTCTCGTCCAGATTTTGTCCCAATTGGCTTTTTCTGGCAAGGTTTTTAACGAGGCAGCAATGAAAAGCATACTATGAAGGAAGCTTCAACAGCAGAAATAAGACCTTTAAATGACAATACACGCAAGCAAAGAATCACTAAGGAGATATTAGATAGTCTTTTGCTCGGTAGTAAAGTTCACACTGGAAAGTAAAGTTTGATGTCAAGCAAAGATTACCCGACCGTTCGCAAGTGCAAGTCACTGGGGGCTGTTAGATAATTTTTGGCTCTATAGCATAAATTCCTAAGGGGAAGTGAAGTTTGTTGTCTAACTGAAGATTATCTAGCAATTAACTAGTGGAATCCTCGAAGGTGTAAAACTTCTAGAGTTCAAATTTGTATTCTTTGCATTCGAATACTGGGGGTGATACGAGGATACGACAACAATGCCTACCACATCGACCGGAATACGAAACCCAGAAACATAGTTGTATCATCGAAACCGGAGACTGCACGGCCAGTCCCATAGAAACAAATTGTACAAGTTAGCCACAAGAAATGGCAATTTCTTTTTAGCACAATGAATGCTTATGTACTTTTGAAAATGGAAGGAATAAAGTAAAGTCATTTTATTTCTATCTTGTTTCTTGTCTGAATGATGAATTGATTTTATCATTCGAAAGTTAAACAAGTACTTCAAATGCTAGTGCCGTAAGCAGGAGTTAGCGTCTTCCACTACATCATATTCCCCCCCCCCCCCC
>ML289987.1:0-105268 GCA_005239495.1 Nicotiana undulata | reverse complement strand
AGAGTGTCGAGGCATCGTCCTCGATTTGCATAATTAGATCAACAGATTGATCATTCTGTTGAGCTTATGAAGGTCGTCGTCATCTATGTAGAGAAGCCCCATCATATTTGACTGCATATTTGCACTCTTTTACTTTTGTTTTAGCTCAAAAATGCTTAAAGGTATTCCCGAGAACTAATGAAATGTGCGTTTTTGTAGGAGAATTGGAAAATGAGCCAAAGAGAAGAAAATCAACTGAAAGAGAAGTAAATTTGGACAAGGACTAAAACAAAGCAAAAAAAGCTAAGTGCGGACCGCAAAATACTGTGTGTGGCGGCAGACTATGAAGAACGTCTAACAAAATTCACGTGCAAAGTGCGTACCGCATAATTATTGTGCGGCCGCAAAAGTTGAGGTTCAGAGAGATGGTGTTTTGGGTCCCTGAAGAAATGTGGACTGCACTATTGTTGTGTCGTCGCAGAGTTCAAAAGTGTGGTTGCACTAAGAAATATACGATCCGCGGAAATCTCTCATGTCCAGCTCAAGTTCAAGAGTGCCGCCATGCTCAGAAATGTGTGATCCGCAAAATCTAAAGAACTGCGGCTGCAACCCAGAATTGTGCAGCCGCAGAAGTCCATCCTGTCAAGTTAGCTTCAAAGTGCGGACCGCACACAGAATGGTGCGGCCGCAGAACCTCTGCATGGGCAATTTTGTTCGATAATTTTAGTTGGGTATAAATAGATCTTTTTGTCAAATTTAGGTTAAGTTTGATTCCTGAAAGTAGATAGTCGTTTCTCCTTTACTGTTTTGAGTAATTTTGTAATAGTTTATCATTTTAACATTGGATTGTCTTCCCTTTATCATCTATTATGAGTTTAATCTTAGTTTTTTCATTAGTTTCTTCAATTTTATCTATGAGTAGCTAAATTCTTAGCTAGGGTTGTAACCCAACCCTAGTGTGGGTGCCTATAGGGTGTTTAATTTAGGTCTTGTTTGTGATTGGGTGAGTGATATTTAGTCTAGTTCTTGCTTAAATTTTTGAGTCAATGGTTACAAACATTGATTCAAGCCTAATTGACCTAGTCTCTACTTGAGAAAGAGAGACTAAGTCTAGGAAAATTTGGCTAACAAGAAATTGGGGTGAGCTCAAGAAATTGATAGCCATAATTCAAGGGTCGAATCTAGAGATAGTACGACCCGACTTGAGCATCTACACTAGTTTTGTGAATTACCCATTTGGACTTGAGAAAGTCAAATTGGGTAAAACCACTCTAACTACCGAGAGGTATAGAGTGGGTAATCGTGTGTGATTGATATATTACACCACGATAAACCAAACCTGCCCTAAAGCCCACAATCTGTTAGGTAACAAACTAGGTGGAAGTCACAACCCTAGATCTTTTATAAACTTGAAAAACAACAACACCAAAAATATCGTTCCTTAGCTTTTCATTTACAAACATTAACATAAAAATTATAAGTAGAAAGAAACAACCAATTATGTGGAAATGCAATTTGGGCACGTCATACACTTAGTCTAGATATATACCTAATCCAATATAAGCTCTCTGAGGAATCGACCCCAACTCACGTTGGGTAATTATAATTGCATCGACCGCTTCACAATCCCAGTCAGTGGTGTGAATTTGGGAAACATCATTTTTTGGCGTCCTTGTCGGGGAGCTAAAAACGAATTTAGCTATATATTTGGTTTTGTGTGTGACTTGTCTTCTTTTCTTCTAGGTTACTAACCTTTTTGTGAATCGACTGTAGGTATAAAAATGGCTCTCAACAATGATCCTCTCGGAAACATGCCTTTGGGGGAGGAAGTGGATGATGACCAAGGAGCTGAGGTTCCTCTTGAACCTCAAGAAAATAGGCGAGGCCGACCGCCTCATGACAATATTCTCGTCCCCCCCCCCCCACCTTCACCAAGAGCGACTCCACACCGGGTGTTTCCAAACGAAGGTTATGCAAGTGCCATCGTCACACACCTCTTTAGGGCGGGCAACTTCCAAATCACCAATGTTATGCTCACATTGCAAGAGCAACGGGGATTCTTCACCGGGACTCCGAGTCAAAATGCATACAAACACTTGAAGGGGTTTGTGGACACTTGCTGGGAGAGCAAACAGATCGGCGTCTCCGAGGATGCTCTAAGGTTGAGGCTATTTCCCTTCTCTCTACGGGGGGGAAACCTTGGATTGGTTAGAAAGATTGCCAAACCATTCTATCCTTACATGGGATGAATTGGCAGAAAAATTCATTGCCAAGTTCTTTTCTCCCGGGCATATGGCTAATCTTCGAGATGAGATTCTAGCATTATAGCAAGAACCCAATGAGCATTTGCACGAGATTTGGGAGAGGTACCGTACTATGGTGAAAGAGTGCTCGAATAATGACATGGTTGAGGCTATGATTCAACAAACCTTCTATAGGGGGATCAACACTACTAATCAATGCGTGGTCAACCAACTTGCCGGTGGGAATTTCATGACAATGCCATATGTCGAAGCTTGTGAAATTTTAGATGAAATGGCAGACACCTCATCGGCATGGCAAAGTAGAGATAATGTTCCTTAAGGTGATCCAAATGTGATTCACCTACACAAGAAATTACATGACCATGGGCAAGCAATTGCCGTGTTGACGACCACAATGAATCAAATATCCAAAGCTCAACTTCAACAAGTTCAAAGTCCTAAGAAAGTGAATGATATGGAAGGTGTGGAATGATGGTGAACAAAAGAAGGCAAAAGGGTCATCAAGTGCAAAACCATGTGGAACAATTTGTGCGAGATGATAGTGGGTTTGACAAATATGATTCATACAATGAGCAAGAAGAAGAAGTGCAATATGTCAACAACTACCAAGGGCATAGAAAAAATTCTTAAGTCCCGAATCAACAACAATGGCTATCTCAAGGAAATTGGAACAATGAAAACCACCAAGGAAATTGGAGTGGTAGTAACAACTGTTGATACCCAATTTTTCCCTATAATATTTTTCAAAATGCATATATACCTTCAAAACTATGCATAGGCATCAATTAATATTTTTCCATAATTTTTGCATTTTTAAGGATTTTAATTAGTTTATCCCAGTATTTTTATTTATATAAATAATCATTAACTGTATTACAAAGGACTTTATAACAATTTCGTGGCTTAATTTTGCTATTTATATTAAGCTTAGATTATTTCCCAAATAGCCACATTTACATTTCTTGGGTTATAATTGTAATAACTTTATAATTATAGCCCATGCATGCATTATTACATTATATTACCAGAAAATAGATTGTTGTATTTTTACAATATTGAGTAATTACTTTTAAAATATTTCTATGCATGAAAATTATTTTTATAACCTGTTAATTATTTTTATTAGTTAATTGGGTATTTAACAAATATCCCTTTAAATTTCTCTAGTCTTTCGGACCTAACCCTTTTAATACCAGCCCAAACCCCTTAAACAACCAGCCCAATCCACCTTTTTGCCCAACTTGCACCCACCCGACCCAAACCCCCATCAAATTGTGGCCGTTGATCTTTTCGATCAACGGTCCACAATAAACCTTACCATAATAATCTTTAACCAACCCTAACCCCTCCCTCATTCTTTCATTTCCGCGGTCACTGGTTCCCTAACCTCTCCAATTCTCTCTCAACTCACCCCTAACCCTAATCGCCGTCACCGGAAAAAAGCTCCCATTTATGGATTTTTCATGCATTCTCCGACCACTACTAACCTTTTATATTCCCTAGCTATTTGATTACATGAATCCTTGAGAGAATCTCATGGAGATCCAACATGTTCTTGCCTGAACTTACTTACCGGCCTGTCTAAGGCCATTTTCGTTTGTAAGTATCGATTTCCTCTTGTTTTTAGTATGAGTCGATGGGTTTCTGGCCGAGTTTCTTCATCTCTACTGTTTCTGAAAACCCTAGTTCCATTACTGGCCGAATCTTCTCAGATCTGAAGTGATTCGAGTATTATCGGGTGTTTTCCTTAGAAAATTTTTGGCTTAACTAATTTCTTCGATTTTTATTCACTCTTTCGAAAACTAGGGTTCTTCCCAGACTCCCGGTTTTGAATAATTATTTCCAATAAAATCAGTATTCTTTGAGATTTTTACTGATTGATTCCTATTAATTGTCCTGTTAAAATCAGTGTGTGCTGGGATTTTACTTTTTTCCTTATTTGTGACCTTAATTGATTATACTTGCCTTAATTAATTATCCGTATGGTTTGAGATTTTACTGACTCCCTATATGGTATGGTGTTGATTTATTACCTTAATCGAGTCCCAGTTATGACCGTTAATTGACTATCCCCCAATTAAAGGGGTCGTTTCTGGATTTCTCAATTGGAATTGATTCCATAATTGGTTGATTGTTCTAATTGATTGAACTATGATTCTCTTTACCTTATTTGTTTTACTCCCTAAGTGTTATATATACACTCACATTCTGCCTCTTAAACGGACGAACAATAGTTCAAACACACACACACACACACAAAATTTTACTCTCGTCTCTCTCTCTCTGTTACTTGTGTTTCTTGCTTGTCTAGTCAGCTGAAAGCCAAGGCTAGACTGTTAAATCCTTCCTACTTTACCTTCTGTTTTGCTTCCTTTAACTGGTATGTTCCTACTCCTAATACCATTCATTATACTATGAAGGTCAAATATGTGAGCTCTTGTTGCTTTACTTCTATTAAGGTTGTGTCTCTCCTGTACTAGTGTGATTATTACATAGTTAACCCTATGTCCTTTTTACTGCTTAGATCATCATGTTTAAGCTTTAATCAGTATGTTCACTTCAGTTTGAGTATCTCAATATTTCTTGTTTACTGCCTTCAACCAGCATGCTTATTTTATGTCACAGACTCCTATCTTGTCTAATTAATCTTAATTGACATGACTAACTCTGTGTAGTTAAATCCACGTCCTCTCTAGCATGACTATTCCTACACTTAGTCTCTCTGTTTACTGTCTATTGATGCTAGTTAACATAACTACTTTAGCATCAAGTATGACTTTCTTGTTAAGACTCTAAATCAGCAGTCTATGTTCTAATGAATGCTATGAATTTGGGTGTTGAATGTCAATCAACCCTTGTCTGTTCCATGTCCTTGTTGCTCAATATGTTCTCACTCTCACCATGTCCTGTGTTCCCAACCCCTGATCCCCTCTTTGTAAAATTACTTGTCCTCGCCTAGAGTTAATTAACAAACTGAGTTGAATCTAGGCAATATGAAGTTTTGTGATTGGTTTCTACTTGCAGTTTTTTTTAAATGTTTTCCAAACTATCTTCACTCCTAATATGTTTTCATCTCTAAGATGCTTTCACTCCTAGTATGTTTCCACCTCTAAATTGTTTTCACTTTTAAACTATTTTACTTCTGGTCTATTTTCTAAAGTTATTCCTACTATGTCAAGCACTCTCACTCCTACTCTTAGAATACTTAGGACTCTGCCCCTCCAGTTTGTGTACTGCCTAGGAATCCATGAGATTTCTCCGAACTCTGGCACACTAGGGCTGGCCCTTCCACACTGCACAAAACTACCTCTCTTTAAAAGGATCTTGGTGTGAGCATTTCCCGGGGTCCCTGAAGCCCTTGGGAACTTTGACGCACCAGGATACCCCCTCTTGGACACAATGAGACTATGGCACTTTGGATTGTCTGAAGGCCTGGTTCTTCCAGGTTTACTTTGGGCCTATCCAGGCTCCCTATAACATAGCTTTGTTTATTCTGTAATTCATTTGTTTTATGGTCTATAAGAATAATCCTTGTAAATAGATATTGGGGATATTATTAAAAAGGGAGGGATTCTTATATAACTTTGTGGGGAAACCGGGTAGAAATCATGCCCTTAGGATTATTATGAATATTCATGTTCTTAGGATTATTTTCTTGCATTAGAAACCATGCTCTTAGGATTGTTTGGCATACTAGAAAACATATTATATGCGCATTATGTCTAAAAGTTCTGCTCTCTAAACTTATGCATAATCATGTCCACCTAGAAATTCTGTCACTAAGTTGCTACTAATCCTGCCTAATAAACACGTTCATTCACTTATGTGCATAAGAAACCATGCTTGAGGACTTCTATTGCATTCGCTTTAATGCCACGCCTACATCGTGTAAAATCAGTAACTCTCATGTCTACAAGAGTAAGTTTAAAAGCAGTCCCAACACCTAGATATCATGTTATATAGATAAATGTGTATAAAACCAGTTCTGTAATGTTCAGCGCCTAGACAACATGCTTATAGGACATAATGAACTCAAACTACTTGTTTTAAATCGATTATTAGAACTCTGATTACAAATTAGGTATAATGCTCATAGGGTATCTCAGATCCACACCTAGGCAAGCCTGTAGGATAATTAAATCTTGCAAATTGTAAAATAGTGCTTTGTTTAATTATTTAGGAATTGCCCAGATTCAGCAAGCCATAAAATCAATAGGCAAACTGATTAGGTCTCTATTGCCTCGCCTTAGCACAATGCTGCATATATTCTGCTCTTCATGCTCATTTAGATATCTTGCTTTAGGACTCTTGAAATATCTGAAATCTTGTTGTTTGAGACGTGCTATTGTCTGCTTATTTGAGGAGCTAAATGTGAGCCCCCTTAATTGTTCCTTTATTTGACAGTCCTATTTTTGTTTGCTTGTCGCCTATATTTTCTCCTTTTAAGCACCTCAGGAGAGTCTAGAACTGCCTTAATTAGAGGTCCTAAACACCTCTAGGGCCATAAGTAAGGGACGGGTAATGCACGCATAGAGTACGCTTAATTAGAATCTCTTATATAACCATTAAGGGGAGGGTAATTGGTTAGTGAAAGGATATGATGACATGTGTGCTAATACCATGTGTAACCCCTCTAATTAAGGAAGGTTTACCGGGTATTGCATAGATGTGATCCTATAGGCTAATGAACATAGTACCTCTCTTATTCTTGCTTTTAATAATCCATATGTGCTTAACCGCTTTATTTTCATAATGACTAATTCACAAAATGAGTTTGGCTGGGACCCACCGTTGTGGACCTCGAGGGGTGCCTAACACCTTCCCCTCAAGGTAATTTCAAGCCCTTACCCAATCTCCGGTAACGCAAATCGGTTTATCTAAGTTACTTGCCTTAGGTTCCCTAACGCACCTTAAATCTGTTAGGTTGCGACTCTTCAAATTTCTATACCCCTTTCCCAAAAGAAAATTAGTTGTCCCCAAAGAATGTCGAAACCCTGACTTTCGCTAAAAAGAGGAAAAAAGGGGGGGCCGATAGTATTGCAACTCAGCTGGGGATTTTAGGCTTTTACCATAACAAATTTGCTCTGTGAATTAGTCTAAACATGCCTTACTTTGTTAATACATGCGCACCATTTCCCTTTCCCTTTATGTGAACTTAACTGTTTATTTTCAAGTATTTATTTCCTTAATGTGAAACTGACTTGTTTTTTTGTTTTCCTTCTTAACGTCTTTCGATTATAAATATTGTATTTATTGCTTTTCTAACGTGCAAATACATGACAACATGTTATTTACTGCTGCATAAATCATGCTCGACATCATATTCCACTCGTGCCTAATCAATCCTATAGCAACGCTTGATGAGTGGTTGCGCTCTTCCAATATATTATCCTTTAATTTCGGAAAGGCTTATTTGCGGTAAAACTAGTCGATCAGCGGTGCAATCGACGGTTTTGTGCCTTTCCCCCTCAAGTTGTCCCCTTGAGGGTACCAGTCTAGACCCCCATAGCAACCTTACTCTTGTTATAATTGTACATGCATCATGGTCAAACCTAGACGGGTTAATATGTTGTCCACATAATAACCCTTTAAGACGAGCCTTATCCAAAGTCCACCGGGTTTCCATTATCCCAATCGACGCAACCACATTTTGTGCATTAATTTGGAGAACTAAATGCCAATATGATAATCATGAGTATATAAATAGTCGAATCAGGTGGGGGAAAGGGCCTAACCTTTTTGTTTTGTAGAAAATGAGGCACGAGGTCCCCAGATTCGGCATGGTCAACAACATACCACCACTGCTACTAGACTGGTGGGAGGATCTTTCCTCAAGTGACAAGAAACATGTGAGAAAAATCCTGGTCAATTTACCTTCCATGTTAGACATCTAACCAAACAACATGATGATTGAAGCAGCAACCTTATTCTGGGACAATGAGAGGGCCGTGTTTCGCTTCGGGGACATATAAATGACCTCACTCCTAGAAGAAATAGGAGGATTTGCTGGACTACCTTGGGACAGCCCTAGGCTATTGTTACCGGAAAACTGCACCGGTAAAGGGTTTCTAAAGATGATGGGTCTAAAGAAGAACGCTGACTTTGAATGCTTAAATAAATCCTATATACCATTCAACTATTTGTACGAAAGATACGGTCATAGAAAGTCCCACCGTATGTTCCATGATGAGTTTTCTATCACTTCTCTGGGTCACATCCACTGTAGAGTTTTCGTTTTCATTGTATGCTTCTTGGGTCTGATAGTGTTCCCAATGACAAGGGAAAGAATTCACACTAGACTGGCTATGTATGGTCACCAAGACCTTAATGGAAGGGATCGAGGGACAGACATACACCATAATCCCTATGATCATAGCTGACACCTACCGGGCTTTGGATCGCTGCCAGAAAGGGTTCAAGCATTTCGAGGGTTGCAATTTGTTGCTACAATTGTGGTTATTGGAGAATCTCCAAGAGAGTCAATATCGCCAGGAGTTTCCACGAAGAGCGTGGAATGATCATATTGCCTTCTATCATCCTAAGAATATGACTTATATTCCGGACCGGTTTGCTCAGCCGGAAAGTGCTAAGGAATGGGTAGAATTCTTCGACAATTTGACTGAAGAGCAAGTCCAATGGATGTTCGAATGTTTCCCTATTGACGAGTTCATCATCAGGTCTAGGGACACTCCTCACCTAATATTGATCAGTTTAAGAGGGATATACTCTTATGTTCCTATCAGAGTTATGAGGCAAGAAGGCAGGAAGCAGGTCGTACCACGGGTTGCAAAGATGGACCATTTTCGGGCAGATTTTCAAGATGACGACATCCCTTATAGATGCCAAGCTCAGCACATGTGGAATTGCAAAATCATTGTGGAGAAGAACACCGTTGATCCAGACAGGTATCATGCAAGCTATGCACCTTTCTACCCGGCATGGTTAGAGGATAGTCTATATGGAGTAGTGAAGCCAGGGACCGGTCAGGGAAACAGGGTCATAGATGAAGATGTTGAGAACCAGGTCAAATATAACAAATTGCGTAAAAGGATCCATGACTCCGAGGTAGAGCATCGAGAGATACACAAGACAAATATGAGATTGATCAATGAATGGAAGGAGATGGCTATCAACTCCAACAAAAGGTTAGAATATCTGGAGCAAAGTTTGATGGAGCTGGAAGGAAAGATAATAAAGAGGATCGACGACTACCAGAATGTTGAAGGGAGTGAGGGAGGACATCTAGCCAGAGCCTACCTGTTGTTGGGTCTGCGCGAACTAGAGAACTTGATCGATGGAGCTAGGAGAAACAAGCCTGGGGAGGGTCCTTCTGGGACCAAGTAGATTATATTTATTTGCTTTTCTAAATGTAATAAAGCCAAGTGCCAATAGTGACTTATGTTTATTATCTTAGTGTCGTTTTGGGATTCATCTATTTTTATATTAATGAAATGAGGCATTTATTGGCATCTAAGTTCTCCAAATCAACTTGTCGCTAGGCTTACCTCGGGCACAACGAGGCTCCCAAAATAGGACGCGCATTTATACTTCTTCAATATGTGTTTAAATACTGCAAATACTCTTTTTAGAATCCATACTGACTTGGTTACCTTTTGTTTTCTTCCTTTCTTTTTGATTATTCCCATCCCCAAAGGTTGGTTAGTGCATACTGGCATCATCAGCTTATCACACAAGATCCAGGGGCCCTCCACCTTCTCCTCCTCCTAGTCCACCAAAAGGCAAGGGAAAAGCAAAGATGGATGATCTAAACGACACCAGAAAAGAAAACAGTACACATGTTGAACATGCAGAAGCTTCTGATGGTCGGGGTACGCAGGCCCCAAATGATGCAGTTTCACGCCTTGAACAAAGAATACTGGAACTCCAGGGTGAGCTCGAGCATGTCCGTAATTTAGCTAACCTATCTTTTTCACTTAGTGTCCCAGACGTCAATCATGCAAACACCCAAAACCCAGCACCACCTCAAAACACACCCAACAAACGCCCACAAAATCCTCCTGCACCTCACTATTATACGACCCTACCCTAAAATCAAACTATCCCTCCACAGTACCAGCAAAACACCTACAAAACTCCACAAAATACTCCACCAGTCATTCTCGAACCCTAGAACCCCATCAATGATCACCATTATACCCAAACTCCCGGTTACCAAAACAACCATATATATGTGGAGACCCTACCTCACTCCACTCAACTCATATACTACGCACCGGAATATCCTGAGAAGGACATTCTCATTAAGAACCTGGCTGAGGAACTCAAGAAGCTGACAAGTCGGGTCCAAGGCGTCGAATGAGGCAAAGGGATAGAAGGTCTGAACTATGAAGACCTACGCATACAACCAGATGTAGAACTTCCGGAGGGTTACAAACCTCCCAAGTTCGAAATATTCGATGGAACAGGTGATCCCAGTGTACATCTAAGGACTTATTGCGACAAGCTCATAGGGGTCAAAAAAGATGAAAGGATCCGGATGAAACTTTTGATGAGGAGTCTTACAGGGGATGTTTTGTCCTGGTACATCAGCCAGGATCCTAAGAAATGGGCCAATTGGGTGAGTATGGCATCTGACTTCATGGACAGATTCAGGTTCAACATAGAAAATGCACCAGATGTCTTCCACATCCAGAACCTTAAGAAGAAGCCTACTGAGACCTTCCACGGGTATGCTACTCGTTGGAGGTCAGAAGCAGCCAAAGTCCGGACGACACTGGACGAGGAGCAAATGAACAAATTCTTTGTCAGGGCACATGATCCACAGTACTATGAAAGGTTGATGGTTATTGAAAACCATAAGTTCTCCGATATCATCAAACTCGGGGAAAGGATCAAAGAGGGCATCAAAAGTGGAATGATAACAAACTTTGAGGCATTACAGGCCACAAATAAAGCATTGCAGTCAAGGGGTATATCGAAGAAGAATGACGTGGGAACAGTAATGGTCGCCCAAGGACCCAAAACTCCACTTGTATATCAGACCTCCCCACTTACATACCAAGAACCTCCACCCACATATCAACCTTCACCTCCCAGATATTCCCAACCCGTCACTGCTTATCACACATATAATTCTTAAGCATCTCACTTTCAGTCACCTCCAACTCGTCAAAACTACCCAAGACCTCGACCTAACTTTGATCGCAGACCACCCAAACAATACACTGCCATTGTTGAACCCATTGACCAGCTGTATGAAAGGTTGAAGGTTGCTGGTTACGTCACTCCTATCCTTGTTGTGTCCATGGAGAACTCATCCCAATGGGTCAACCCAAATAAGACTTGTGCATATCATTCTAGCATAAAAGGGCACACCATTGACGAATACTGAACACTGAAGGAAAAGATTCATACCTTGATTGACAATAAGGTTATGTAGGCAAAGGAAGCTAAACCCAACGTCTGCAACAACCCCCTCCCAGATCATAGAAGTGAAGGTATCAATTTGATAGAAACAGATGAAGAATGGGATCCAGAGGGATCGTTGGACTTATCAAAGAGGGTGACGATCCCAAGAAACCTGCAGTCACACTCAATCCCATTATAGTGCAGATAAAGCCGCCAGTTGAGGTCGAGGTCACTGCATCAGTCCCATTTGAAGTTGAGGTAGCACCGCCTACAGCTGCACTTATTCCGTTCGAGGTAGAAGTAGCCGCACCATTTACAGTGACAGTATCAACCACACCGCCTTTCGACATCAAGGTTGTACCCTGGGATTACATGGTTGAAGCTAGAAGAAAAGAAAAGACTAAAATGGAAGAATCTGGCACTACGCAAGGGATGACCAGAACAGGAAGAGTCTATACACCGGAGCATTTGGTAGAATCCAGCAAGCAGGCCTCTAACAGACCGTCTATTATTGAAACAGGTCCGGATGCCCTCTGGAGGAAAGTGCAAGTGAGGGAGTATTTGGTCATCGGTCATCTGAACAAATTTCCTGCTCAGATAGCTATCATGTCGTTGCTATAGAATTCAGAAGCACAACGTAATGCTCTCTTAAAGGTGTTGAGTGAAGCATACGTACCTAACAACATCACCGGCATAGAAATGGCTAATATGGTGGGGCAGGTACTGTAAAGTCACAAAATCACTTTCCACGAGGACAAGCTACCACCCGAGGGTTTGAATCAAAACAGGGCACTGCATATTACAGTGTAATGCGAAGACAATTTCATTGCCAGAGTTCTGATCGATGGGGGATCCAGTCTAAATATTTTCCCATTGACAACACTGAAGAGGCTGGGCAAAGGCCGGTATGAGATCCAGAGGGGACTATCAATGTGAAGGCATTTGACGGGTCTGAGAGAGCTACCATCGGGGAAATTAAACTATGTCTGTAGATGTGGCCTACGTGGTTTGATGTCGAGTTTTATGTGTTGGACATATCTGCATCCTATAATCTGTTATTGGGACGACCATGGATATACGTCGCTGAGGCTGTAGCGTCAACTTTGCATCAGGCGATGAAGTTCGAGTGGAACCACCAAGAAGTAATTATCCGTGGAGACGGGAGCAACCCCATTTACACCCGTCAGACCATCCCGGTGGTTGAAAATAGAAGAAGGCTAGGTGGAGAGACTTATCATCATATCGAGCGGGTCAACGCAATCGACAAAGATAAGTGGTGGGATAGTAAGATAGAAAGCATGATGAACTGGAGAGGGTATGAGCCTGGTAAGGGTCTTGGTAAAAATCTTCAGGGCATCACCAAACCAATATAGCCAAAGCGCCATGGTAGCACTTTTGGGCTGGGATATCGATACGCTTGGCAAGAGTATAAAGATGTCACCACTGTGGCGTGGTCCGTACTATCCACTTAAGCAGTTTGTACCACACCTAAGTCAGACTTTACAGCAGACTGACATCATACGGGGATCAAAGGAGGACGAAGCATTGGCCGCCTTGAGAAACCTGTTCTTAAAAGACGATGACATGGATTGTTGCGTAATTGTTGAGGAGGAGGAGGAGGAGGAGGAAAGCCCTACCATTCGAACTGTGGAGAGAGGATCAATCCTCAAGAATTGGACTCTCAGACTATCCAGGGCCTGACGAGTCCCGGGGTAGCAAGGCCGAACAACATTATCTATTTTATTTTCTGAGAAAATGATGATTTCCCTTTTGCATTTTTTTTTAAATAATCTTTCCAAATGTTCCAAAACGATGTTTTAATTATTTAAAAAATTGCATTTGTTTGACTCTTTCAATGAATTGATGTTTACTATTACCATTTTCTCTCATATCTTTATCTATACGGCATTACTATTTCATATCTCGATGAACCGACAATTGTGACATGTAATGAGACAATGCAATAAAAGGATAGTGATTCAGAGGAAGAAGATGTCATACCCGAGGAAATCGTCAGAGAAGTGGAAGACTTTGAAAACAAGCCTAAGTCCAACCTGGACGAAAAAGAAATAATCAACTTGGGAGAATCTGAAGATGTCAAGGAGTCCCGTATCAGCATTCACTTGTCTCCATCAGGAAAAGAAGAGTACACACAGTTCTTGAAGGAGTATGAGGACATCTTTTCATGGTCATACGATGATATGACCAAATTAAGTACGTCTATTGTGGCTCATAAGTTTCCCACAAACCCGATGTGTCCTCCAGTGAAGCAAAAACTCAGGAAATTCAAGCCTGACATGAGTCTGAAAATCAAGGAGGAGGTTACTAAGCAAATCAAGGCCAAGGTCCTCAGGGTGGTTGAATACCCAACTTGGTTAGCCAACATCGTGCCAGTTCCAAAGAAGGATCGGAAAGTCATAGTCTGTGTCGATTATCGGGATCTCAACAGAGCTAGCCTAAAGGATGATTTCCCGTTTCCAAACATACACGTCTTAATCGACAATTATGCCAAACATGAACTCCAGTCCTTTGTAGATTGTTTTGCTGGTTATCATCAGATTTGGATGCACGAAGAGGACGCTAAGAAAACGGCTTTCATTACACCCTGGGGGTGTACTGCTATAAGATAACGTGTTGGGTCAAGAAGCTAAATGATTTGAAGATTGACAAATGAACTCAGAGTTGAACCAGGTCCATCACTGGAGACATAGACATGCAGAGGGAATGCACGTGGGGAGATCACACACAGGAGATAAACACAATCAGTAATCTGAAGATATATCTCCTGATCGAAAAGGTTGCAAATTGATAGGGAGATGCACTCCTTATTCAGTAAGGACAGAATCAAGATAGAAGAGGATCTAGGGAGTTGAGATCAACTAGAACTCTTCAACCAAGGAAGATTTGCATCAGAACTCTAGCATATCTTCTCAACTACTGATCCTATATATTGTCAAGTGTTCTTACTGAACAGGTGCGCACAAACATAGAAGCAAAACAAGAATTGAGAACAAAATTACCAAAGCAATTTTGTGAGCAGTTTATGTGAGAATTCTTGTGCAACTCTGAAGCTACTTAAACCAGCTAGAAGAACCAGTTCCATCTATTATCTTTTAGTATAGTTTATTTGTAGTAGGCGATTACAAATTGTATCTTTCAGCTTTATCTAGAAGCAATTGTAATATGTACTGAGTATTCAAGTTAGAGTTAACTTGGAGTTTGTCGCAAATAGCTAGAGGCTAGTTTGACATAAGGGGATTAGAGTTAGTCCTTAGGTTTACAAAAAAGTTTATTTTGTAAATGTTGTTTGTCTCATAGACTTAGTGAAGAGTTTGGGAAAATCCTATTGGGGAGTAGGTCATGGTTTTTTCACTTTTTGAGCCTGGTGTTTTCCACGTAAAATTGATGTGTTCTTTTATTTCTGCAATTATTATTCTGCAAACTGTAGGAGTTGGAACACATAGAAGAATCTGGTCCTTGTATAACTATTGCACGCAAAAATTGGACACCACACAAATCACCCCCCCCCCTTGTGTGGTATTGACGTTTAGAACATCAACTGGTATCAGAGCAGGTTATCCTTGAAGAGGCTAACACCAAATGAGTGCACCACCTGGGAACTGGGAAGGACAATCAACTGCTAGGACACCACTCTTCAACGGCCAGTACTACTTCTGGTGGAAGAATAGAATGAATGATCACTTAATTGGGGAAGACTATGAATTATGGGACATAGTCACTGATGGTCCTTTGGCTTCCATGAAAAAGACTGTTGAAGGAGTAGACGTGCCAAATACAAGAGCTGATTGCATTGCTGAAGACTTAAGAAAATGGGAGAAGAATGCAAAGACCAAGAAGTGGCTAGTGTGTGGACTTGGTCCAGATGAGTATAGTAGAATTCAAAGTTGCACCACTGCCAAAGAAATTTGGGATACGTTGCAAGTGGCTCATGAAGGATCACCTCAAGTAAAAAGGTCAAGAGGAACTCTACTATATTCTCAATATGAGAATTTCACCATGAAAGAAGGAGATACCATCCAAGAGATGTATACAAGGTTCACTACACTGACCAATGAACTCAAGTCTCTTGGAAGGGTGATTCTTGAAGAAGACAGGGTTGAGAAAATTTTAACAAGGGTTTTGCCAATCTCTTGGGAAAGTAAGATCACTGCTATTCAGGAATCCAAGAACATGGCAACTCTCAGGTTGGATGAGCTAATTGGAAATCTCACTGCTTAGGAACTTAGGAGGCAGACAATGAAGATGGATGCTCCCAAGAAGGAAAGAAGTCTAGCATTGAGAATCACTGAGGGAGATGATCTGGAAGAGGATGAGATGGACATGATCACCAAGGAATTCAGAAACTTTCTCATTAGAAAAAAGGGCATCTCAAGAGGTGGAAACTACAACAAGGCAAAGGCTCCATAAAATCCCACCAACGAGGGATGCTACAAATGTGGAAAAACTGATCATCACATCAAGAACTGTCCTCACTGGGAAGTGGAATGGAAAAGGGAAAGATCTGTGCGAAGGAACCGGAAGAAGGAACTGGTTCATCCTAAGAAAAACACAACGAAAGCTATGGTTTCTTCTTGGGGAGAAAGCTCAGACGAAGAATCAGATGAGGAATCATGTGAAGAACCAGAGGTAAGTATATCTCATCTCAAAAACAAGATTAAGTTCCTATCTAAAGAAAAACTCTCTGAATTGTTACTTGACTTCATGGACGATTATGAAGAAATAAATAAATAAAAAGAACAATTGTCTAAGGAGTGTGTAGTGTTAAAATCAAAGTGTATTAACCTGGAACTCAGAGTAAATGAATCTGTAGATGAAAACACTTCTTTGAAGAACCAGGTTCATCCACTTGAAACTAAGGTCCTAGAGTTAAAATCTAAAAATTTAAAACTGAAACTAGGAACTAGCAAGAAGACAGCTGACAACGCTCAACTCATGTTAGAAGAAAATATAAGCAGACTAAAGGATAAGTTGTACAATAAATATGAGCAGATAAGAGTGCTAAAAGAAGAACTTGGAAAGGTCAAACATGAATTGGATCGAACATGCAAATGGAATAAATCTTTTGATGCCTTAACATGGCTTCAAGAAAATCACAGTAGCAACAAAAGAGGACTTGGCTTTGGGAGTCAACTGCCTAAATTGGATCCCAAAAGCAAGTACCTCACACTTCCTGAGAACAAAATATGCACCCACTGTGGTAAGACTGGTCACTACAAAATTGAATGCAATGCAAAAAGGCAGGCCAGTCAAAAGAATGAAAGTTTTGTTCGAAAGAAAAATTGGCTGCCAAATTGGGCCAGAAAAAGCTTAATTCAACCTTTTTCTCATAGAAAAATACCCAAACTAGTTTGGGTCCCTAAGACTAACCCATGATTTTCTTTTGTAGGTTCAAGTGAAAGGAAGCAGTCATATATGGTACTTGGATAGTGGCTGCTCAAAACACATGACAGGGAACAAGGAACAGTTCCTTTCACTTGAAAACCTCAAAGGAGGAAATGTCTCCTTTGGAAATGGGAATAAAGGTGAAATTATTGGGGTTGGAAAGTTAGGTAATGATGACACACGTTCCATTGAGAACGTGTACTTGATAGATGGCTTGAAATATAGCTTGATCAGTGTGTCACAACTGTGTGACAGAGGTAACCTGATTGCATTCATTTCTACAAAATGTTTTGTGATTAATCTTATCACTGAAAAGATTGTTTTGTAGGGAAAAAGAGTGAATAATATCTATATTATAGACATGTCCACACTATCAGAAAATGAATTAACTTGTCTGAGTGTGTTGGACAGTGATCCCCTCCTTTGGCACAAAAGACTTGGACATGCAAGTCTAAATCAGCTCAACAAACTAGTCTCGAAGGACCTAGTGATAGGTCTCCCAAACATTAAGTTCAAGCAAGACAAAGTTTGTGAGGCTTGTGCAAGGGGGAAGCAGGTAAGGTCCTCTTTCAAAAGCAAGAAAATGATATGTACCACCAAGACGTTGGAACTGGTTCATATGGATCTATGTGGTCCTATGAGAACATTGAGCAGAGGTGGTAAGAGATATGTAATGGTGCTTGTTGATGACTACTCTAGATTTACCTGGACATTATTCCTAACATCTAAAGATGAAGCATTTGATATGTTTACTTCCTTTGTTAGAAGAACTCAGAAACAATTAGGAAACCAACTTGCATCAATAAGGTCTGATCATGGCACTGAATTTGAAAATGCAAAGTTTGCTGAATTTTGTGATGAACATGGCATAGATCATAACTTTTCTGCCCCTAGAACTCCACAACAAAATAGATTTGTTGAAAGAAATAATAGAACTCTTGAAGATATGGCTAGAACCATGCTTCTTTCTAGTAAACTGCCTCAGAGCTTCTGGGCAGAAGCAATAAACACTGCATGCTACATCATTAATAGGTGCATGACTAGACGAATTGTAGAGAAGACTTCCTATGAGTTACTTAAAGGGAGAAATCCCAATATATCCCATCTTAGGGCTTTTGGCTGTAAGTGATTTCTGCAAAACAATGGCAAGGATTCCCTAGGTAAGTTTGATCCCAGAAGTGATAAGGGAGTATTCTTGGGATATTCCTCACATAGTAAGGCTTATAAGGTATACAACAAAAGAACTATATGTGTAGAAGAAAGTGTGCATGTTGTTTTTGATGAAACTAACATTCTTTGTGAGAGACAGGAACAGGAAGATGAGAAAATTGGGCTGGTCAGAAACTCCGATCAAATTGGACAAACTACGAAAGAAAGAACAGGTGATGGAACAGGTCCATCTACCCTGAGCAACCTGATACGGGGAACTCAACAACAAACCTCATTGGAACCTGTACCTGATCTTGTTCCACAGCAACAAGGCACTGTATGATCATCAAGTTTTGAACAATTGGTTTTAAAACCACACAGATACCAGAGTTCTCACCCCATTGAGAACATCATAACTGATCTAACATCTGGAATCAAAACCAGATCCTCTCTGAAAAATCTGTGTGCTTTTGATGCCTTCCAATCCTTGATCAAACCCAAAAATGTTGTTGAAGCCTTACAGGATGCAGACTGGGTAAATGCCATGCAAGAAGAACTCAATCAATTTTAAAGAAGTCAAGTTTGGCATCTGGTACCCAGACCACTAGATAGATCAGTGATTGGCACAAAGTGGGTCTTCAGAAATAAACTTAATGAAGATGAAACAGTTACCAGAAACAAGGCTAGAATGGTGGTCCAAGGATATAGTCAAGAAGAGGGCATAGACTATGATTAAACTTTTGCTCATGTGGAAAGGCTGAAGGCAATCAGGCTCCTCGTAGCATTTGTTGCCTACATGGAATTCAGCCTACATTAAATGGATGTCAAGAGTGCCTTTCTGAACGGCTACCTAAAGGAAGAAGTATTTTTCAAGCAACCTCCGGGATTTGAGAGCAAGGAGACTCCAGAAAATGTGTACAAACTTGACAAGGCTTTGTATGGACTCAAGAAAGCACCAAGAGCATGGTATAAATGGCTATCTAAACTCCTGCTGGAACATAACTACAAAAGAGGTAAAATTGACAGCACCTTGTTCTTGAAGGAAAAAGGTAAGGATCTCTTGGTAGTACAGATATATGTAGATGACATAATACTTGGTGCAACTTCTGAAAAACAAAGTAAGGAATTTGCTATACTAATGGGAAGTGAATTTGAAATGAGCATGATGGGTGAGCTTAATTTCTTTTTAGGCTTACAAATTAAACAAAATTCAAGGGAACTATGATCCATCAGCAAAAATATGTGAAAGAGTTTCTTAAAAGATTTAAAATGGAAGACTCAAAAGAAATTGACACTCCCATTGCAACAACAAACTAGATGCAGATGAACCTGGTTCATCTGTTGATCAAAAGTTGTATAGGGGGATTATTGGGTCTTTATTATACCTTACTGCCAGTAGACCTGACCTTGTTTTCAGCGTAGGGCTTTGTGCAAGATTTCAGACTAATCCCAAGGAGTCCCATTTAACTGCAGTGAAGAGAATCCTGAGATATCTAAAAGATACCACTAACCTATGTCTTTGGTACCCCAAAGGTAATAATTTCGATCTTGTGGGCTATGTTGATGCTGACTATGCAGGGTTCTTAGTAGATAGAAAGAGCACCTCAGGTATGGAACACTTTTTGGGCTCATATCTTGTGTCTTGGGCCACTAAGAAACAGAATTTAGTATCTCTATCTACTGCTGAGGCTGAGTACGTGGATGCAGCCTCATGTTGTGCTCAGCTACTATGGATTAAGAAACAACTGATGGACTTTGGTATAGAGGTTGGATGAATTCCTATCTTCTGTGGTAACACTAGTGCTATTAGTATGACAAAGAACCCCGTTCTTCATAAAAGAACAAAGCACATAGATGTTAGGCACCATTTCCTAAGAGACAACTATGAGAAGGGAATGATCTCAATTGAATTATGTGCTACTGACAAACAAATTGCTGACATCTTTACTAAAGCACTAAGTAGAGGGTATTTTGAGAGAAACATGTTAGAATTAGGGATGATTAAGATCACCTAATTAAACCAGTTCAAAACAAAAAAAATTGGCTAGGATTCTGAAATGTGTAAATAATCATAATAATCATTGCTCAGTTTCATGCCTTAAAAAGGCATACTCACTTGCCAAGTGTTAATATGACTCCTTGGTTACTAATGATGTTTTTCTATTTTTGTAAATTGAGGCCTAATCAAGAGATTCTAACAAGATGAACCTGGTTCATCGTTGCTGGTTCATCTGACTGAAAAGGTACGTGCTCATCACTATACACATATTAAAATATTTATAGTTACTCATGAGCAGGACTTGATCGGCGCTCACCTACACTACTATAAAGTAGAAAGATGAGAGTCGGAGCAGCTTTTACCCGAGGGATCGAGATCGATTCCACAGAGAGTTATGAATATTGGAGTTGAGTTTCTAGGTAATCTAGTAGTGTTTCGTGCTCTTAATTGCACTTTTCATAATTTTTGATTTGACAATTATACTACGGTTTATACTAATGATAATTTTCTAATTAACTAACTAATGTCTTTTTGGTTATTTTCTTAATGGATAAAAGGCACTAGGGTTATAACTTTCCCCTAGGTGAATATTTAACGGATTCCAATATCTAAGGCAAAGATGTCATGAAAGGGAGTGTGATATAGCCAATGCTAAAAGTTACCCACTCTATACCTCTCGGTAGTTTGAGTGGATTTGCCCTAATTTCCTCCCTCGAGGTCAATTGGGTGTCAAATTTATGCAAGCACTATAGGCTCAAGTAGGGTTTTACTATATCGAGGTTTAACCCATTAATTGGGACTATCAATTCTCTTGATTTCGTCCCAATTCCTTATTGGGCTAATTTTCTAGACTCAAGTTCCCTTTCTCAAGAAGAACCTAAGTCAAATAAATACCAATTAGTGTTTTCAACCACTAATTTTAACATGAAACCACAAATCAGCCCAAATATCAATCACACATAAACATCTAAGCCTTAATTTAAAGGACCCATTAAATATCCACACTAGGGTTGAGCCACAACCCTAGATAATGAGTTTAGCTACTCATAACAACTAAAGAAATCAGAGAAATAGATGAAGAAAAACCCATATAATTGAATTATAAACTAAAATTGAAAGATTAAATGTTGAAACCCTTCTAAAATTACTCAAAAAGCTGAAGAAAAGTCGTTCACGAGCTCCTAATAATATCAGAGTACAAAAGCTCACCTAAAAATAAGAAAAGAAACTATTTATACTAGGCCGAATTTTCTGGACAAAAATACCCCTGCGGGGTCACCGCGGACCGCACAAAATGGACTGTGGCCGCGGTGAGGCTTTTAGCTTGAAAAACTGGGCTTCTGAACTTGTCCACCGCGATCCGCATAAAATGCACCGCGGCCGCGGTAGCTTCAGTGCGGACCGCGCAAAATGGACTGCGGTTCGCGATGGTCTTCTGGCCTTCAAAGTGGAATCTCTATGAATCTCCTCAGTGCGGACCGCATAAAATGGACCGCGGTCCGCGTTGGATTTGTCCTTCAAAAGCACTCTCTGAATCTCTTCACCACAGACCGCATAAAATGGACCGCGGTCCGCGTTGGATTTGGCCTTCAAAAGCACTCTCTGAATCTCTTCACCGCAGACCGCATAAAATGGACCGTGGTCCGCATTGGTTTGGTCTTCAAAAATCACTTCTCTGAATCTCTTCAGTGTGGACCGCATAAAGTGGACCGCGGTCCGCACTGGTCAGTTAAACTTTGCCTTTGCTTGTTCTTGGTACTTGTGCATGTTTCACTCCTTTTTGAGCAGGTTTTTGACTATTTGTCACCTTTTTTTATTAAACCCTGCTATCAAGTACAACAAGTAAGCCTGTGGGACTATCTTGCATAAATTTTCATCCAAAACTTAAGCAAGAAAGAGCGTAAATTAAGGTAAAATCCCTAGTTATCAACTCCCCCAAACTTAAGCTTTTGTTGGTCCTCAAGCAAAAAAAATAAGCCCCACCCCTTTTTGAGTAAGTCCAAGAAAATTCAGTTGTCCTAAGGTAACCTCTTCTAGCATCAATTGGGACTAGCAATTTCCCTCAATGCAAATGAATCATTAACAACATTTGACCTTTTAACACCATGGATTTCAGTGCGACACAAAAGCATCAAGAGTTGATTTGATACATCAATGAAACTCTTACTACTACTTTGGTCATTATGGAACCCAAACTCATACTCCTCAACTCTCCCTAAGCAAACCTCACTTTAAGATTGTAACACTCAGAACGAGGATAATGGGAGCTCACTCATCTCTTTCAAGGAAAAGACTCAAGTCCGGCTCAAAGTACCATAGGCTTGCCCCTTATGTGATTTGCCACTAATGTAAGCTTCATTCAACTCAAGATCATACAGGACTTTTGTTGATATATTATGAAGTCTTTTGGTTCAGGGTAGGAAATATTTTGTCTAGGTAGGTACCATCTTCCCTTAAGAACTTCATTTGTTTTACTTTTTGTGCACATTCTCTTGACTTCTCGAGTCATTAAACTCTTTCTGAGTGGTTAGAGAAACATACTGTCACTCCTTCTTGTTCATTTCAATCATTTGTTTTCTCCTTTCTAAGCATTCCACACCTTTAATCTCTTTTCTTTCATTGATTCCCTTTACTTCTTCTAAATTGTTCATTCTTTTTTACTTTTTGAATTTCTTTTCTTTCTTTTTCATTGCCTTTCCTTTTCTTCCTTTTGTACCTTCTTTTTCACTTTGTTGTATTCCTCGTTTCTCCCCCAAACTTACGTTTTTGCCTTGTGCTAAGGAAAGAAGGGGTGCCAAGAGAGGGTCAGAACGGGTTAAGGCTTGCATCATGTTTTTTGAAAGAAAAAGGTCTAAGGCTCAAAAGGGTTGAATAGGTAAATTGTCATTGGTAGGATATGGAAATGTTCAAGTTATTATTCGGATCAAGGAGAGCCTATAATCACATCTCAAGTCAAACTACACTTAGGAGTTCGCCCTGACAGACATTCAGGGCAAGTTCTAGACTAATGGAACGGGACTTGGACTTGCAATTCAAATTCTCACCACTCAAGCTATGGGATTGCTAAAGAAACAGAGTTGGGGGCCACAACGACCTTAGCTATGATTTGAGCAACACAATGGTTCCGAAAAACCACTCGATGATTATCGGTCAACACAAGAGTCTCAAGGTCAAAACTGTCACCATCCTCAACACAATGATTTGTTTTTTACCATAGGATCAAAGGCAAATGTGTCAGGCCCAAGTGAAGCTTTGCTTGAGGCACCATTACTCACTAACTACTATTTACACACAAAAAAAAAGCAAAAAGAAAAACAGACTCAAACCCTTAAGAAGGTTGTCACACCATCCATCCTCGGGAAGAGCCACCCGGTTACCTTTGGAAAGAATTGTGGCATTAAGAAAACCAAAGGCTTATTGCACGTGAAAATTCAAAACAAGAAGCTACGAGAATAAAATAAGAAGCTATAAAAAGGAAAAAATGCGGAAAGTAAAATTTGTAAAGTAGAATGAATATATACAAGAGGGGAATTAATCGAATATACATAAGGGGGAATACATATATACATCAGAAAGTAACTTTATATACAGACCAAATGTACGAAATATGAAAAGTACTAGAATTGTAAAGTTATGTACATACCAAAAATAAAAAAGAAAGCATAATAAAAGCAAAATAGTATCAAATGTATACATTCATCCCAAATTCAAAATAGGGCTACCCCCTCAAATGAGAGATAGCAATGTCCTCAATGCTAACTAACCAAAAATAGCACAAATATAAGGAGAAAGAGTAAAGAGAAACTCCCTATAGGCCCTCCGTTTGCATAGGATCCAGAGTATGGGTCCCGGGGTCAGTGGACTGCATGGGAACCTGTGACTGGTCCTCAGAACCCTGTGTCTCCATCGAGACCTGGACCTCCTCTGTAACATGGGCATGTACTGGCAGTTGTGGCTGACTCAAGGTACCTCCCTGCGGGTCCGCCAACTCTATCCCAATGCCCTTAGTACGGAGAAGCACTCTCTTCCTCTTTGGTGGACTCTCTATCTCCGGCTCTAGTTTAGGCTGGGCAGCAGGGTCATACAGCAGCAGGTCCAATGGAAAGTGGTCTGCCTTCATCTTGTCTACATCCTCCCTTAACTTCTTCACTGACTCCTTGGAGGCACGTGTCTTCCTCAGCTTCTTTGTCTCCTTGGCAAGATCTTTCAGTGCCTTTCCATGAGTGCCAACAGCGTCCAGAATCAACTTTTGGTTATCAAGGATTTTCTTCTGGTTGGCCAGAAGTTCCTTGAGAGTGTCCTCCACGAACTGTGGGACCTGTGGCAGGGGAGGTGCATCTTGGGCTGCCACTGACGTAGAAAAGACAGATAGCTTGGAAGTAGCTGCCTGCATCCAGTTATTGATACTGGATAGGGATTGGCTCAGTCTATGGGCAGTCAGAGGATATGCCCGTGATGACGGAATGCTTGGGGCTGCTGAAGTGGAGGGGCCTGGAGCAAAGTCTGTGGTGACTGAGGTAGGCTGAGTAGATGTAACTACGACCACTGTCTCTTCAGACTGGCCAGTGGAAGCAGTGGATTTTCCTTTGAAGTTGTTGCTCTTGGGGTTGTCATCACCTTGAAGGTTGTACCAGGAGAACGGAGCCTTTGGCTTCACCTTTAAATCAAACCTCCTCTTTTGTACCTTTTGGTCTTCAAAGTACATGGTCAAGAAATGTTCCACCCCGTAATATTACGTCAATATTACGTCCAATAGTATTAAAGTTACGACAGTGTTCTACCCAGCAGTATTACATTACGGTGATGTTACACTTCGCAGTAATAAGTTACGACAGTGTTGCACCCTACAGTATTGTACGTTGAATTTGTTGTAAGGTAATTGACATCAGTCCAAGGAAAAGATTATTTGGAGGTTATAAGAATTGTAAGTGATGAATAAATTCGTGAATGTGAGAGGGGAAGCAAGTCAAAGAAAATGAATTTCGTTGAAATTTGGTATTTTGGGATAAAATACGGCTCGAGCTAAAATACTCGGTATTTATGGACTAGTACCATACAAGGTACCACATGACCATAACAGTAAGATGTATAAGGTATGGGAAAAGTGAGTAATATTTCAAGTAAGTGGGAATAATTCTCAATTATGCGGGTAATTGATTAATTACCGGGTAACAGGACATTACCCAGTTAACTAATAAGTGGATAAATTTATAAAATATACCCATCTAAAATGTGGCAAAAAGACACCATGACAAAAATGACTCATTAGTCATCATGCCATGTGGCCAAAGCCACCATGACTTAAGATAAGTCTTAAAAAAAGACTTGTAAAGTCTTATCTCAACCATTTTCGTACAACAGATTTAATGTGAGACCAAGTGTTATTACTATTTAGTTTGTAAGACTAGTGTCTTCCTTAAGCACCAAATGAGATTTCAATCCAACTACATCTCATTCTGACCTTGAAACCCAAAAACGTTAGAAAGAAGAATAAGAAATACGTTCCTTTTTAAAGTTTCCAACCAAAGGAAACATTGATTTTAAGTTGGAACAAGTTCTTTCCAAATTGCAAGAACAGAAATGTTCCCTCAATTTCAAGGGAACATTGGTTTCATTCCAAAATTTTAAAAACCAGAAGCAGAATTTCCTCCATATTTCGCAGAAGCAGATTCGTTCAAATAATTTCATGAACAGGTATGTTAAGGCTATCCCTTCTTTCTTTTTTGCATGATCTATGCGACATGAACGAAACGATAAAATGTACAACTTCCATAAAATATTTTATTTGTAGAAATGCTAGAGATATGTATATTCTTATCCTTCCACGTGTCATATTACTCTATCATCTGTTCATGGGTCTCAGAATTATGTAAGTTGGTAAAGTTTACTTCATGATATTAATCAGAGGAAAAATAGCCTTATGACGTACCGAGAGATTTTATTGACGTATTTCATATGCATTTCATGCATTTATGCATGCACATCGACACATGACCACATGGCGTTATATACGCGTATATATGTATGTATATATATGTATATGGGATATGGGAAAAGTTATGGCGTTATATACGCACCACCACCTGATCAGCTGGTATACGTTGATGATTTACCCACAGTGGCCGAGATGATATGATGGGATGCCCTCAGAGGCTGATGATGTTATGAAACATGTACCTATGCACGACATGACATTCATACGCATATGCATGACGCTAAAAGTAATTTATGATTTACAAAGTTATTCAGACTTACAGGTTGAGTCATGTACTCTATATGTCATTCATGTCTCTTATGTATTTATTTATGTGCCTTACATACTCGTTACATTATTCGTACTGACGTCCATTTTTCCTGGGGACACTGCGTTTCATGCCCGCAGGTCCCGATAGAAAGGTCGAGAGCCCTCCAAGTAGGCTATCAGCTCAGCGGAAGATGTTGGTGCACTCCATTTGTTTCGGAGTTGCTTATTTGGTTAGTATGATCTAGACGTGTAATGTTTGGTATGGCAGGACTTTGTCCCGACCTTTATAACATTTATGTACTTTTAGAGGCTTGTAGTCATATGTCGTGTATGTGAAAGATTGTACGACCTTGTTGGCCTATGTTTTGAGTTTATAAATTATCATGTTGGCATATTTGGTCGTATGTCACGTGTATATGATAATGTAATAAGAAAGATACGTTACGTTGGTAATCGGTTGTGTAAGGTACCGGCTTCCCATCGTGGCCCATCAGTTTGGGGTTGTGACAAAAGTGGTATCAGAGCAGTTCTGTCCTAGGGAGTCTACAAGCCGTGTCTAGTAGAGTCTGGGTGTGTCATGCACCACACTTATAAGTAGGAGGCTACAAGGCATTTAAGATTGTCACTCTTTCTTCTTACTATATATCGTGTGGTAGATCTCAGTCATAGGAATTCAAATTCCTAAATCCTATTCGTAATAAGACGATACCTATATCCGGAAAGAAGGTTGGAAAGAGAGATAGTTGAGAAAAAGTTGAGTCAGAGGAATTGAATTTTTGTATGATGCCTACGATAAGTAAATGTGAGGTCTCTAGCAGATCATGTGCGTACTGAATGGTGTAAGCTTCCTGATAAGAAGCCTTAAGGCAAGAACGCCTATCCATCTTTATGGTGAAGGACAATGAGAGATTAAGAAGATAAGTACAAGTTTCAGTAAGTAAAAGGAGCAAGGTGAAAAAGGGTACGAGGTACCCAGTTAATGAAGGTTAACAACGTTTATAATTGAGGCAGAGAAACATAAGCTTTTTGAGTTATATTCAATAGTAACAGAGGTATATATAATTGGTCGCACCCATTCCAGATATGCAGTATGGGGGTTAACAGAAGTAGTATAAGAAGATATGATGGATGAATTGTTTGCGTCAGTTGACATTTTCGAAGGATATTGCAAATGTTCTAATAGATCTATTTATGAGACACCCAGATGGTACACTCTAAAATAGTGCAGCCAGATATAAGTACTACAAAGACATGCACTATAAGCCTTGAGGGGATATATACTACCTTAGTGTGGCTCGCGTCCCTAGTAAAGCAAGAATGTTAGCAACTTGAAGAGCCACTGGATGGAGCAAAGGGAAGCTAAAAGAAAAAGAATGTCTTGTTCGAGTTTTCAAAATAAAGTGGTGAGCATAAATGTTAGCAGGAAATAAGAAAAGAGTTAATGAAGTATTATGAGTAAGATGTGGTACATGGATGACAACGGTCGATCAAAAGATGACAATATTACAAAATCTATATTCAAGGGAGGGAAGAGACGAGGGATGGCAGGCCTTAGGACAACAAAAGAGTATAGGCCATACAGTCACGTCCTCATTTCGAGAAATAGGTTCGCGACGCTAACGTGATTCAGAAGAAAAAGTTAGACCCAGAGTAATAGAAGTCAGCATGGACTGGTGGAAAAAGATAAACTAAACATGAATTAGGGACTGAGTGATTTGATGGTGGTCGGCATCATGAGAACTTCATATTGCGTTCCGGCAATAATAGAATGGACCACAGAGGAAGATTCATGAGAAACTCAGAGAATGGTTATTCAGGAAAACGCTTCCCTAAAGCAAGCAATGTGAGTAAAGTTAAGCTTAAGGGATTGTATGTGCCAGTTACACTAAGTATCACCCTCGTGAGTGAGGAATTTTGTTATCCTTGGTACAGAAGGATTGCCGCAAGGCGAGTAAGCATCATCGATGATGTGAAAAGACGCCAAAGATGAAGAGATAACACATCTATAGGTAGATCCTCGTGGCTTCAACTCTTAGTATTCCCCTAAAGGGGGGAATATGGAGTGATATGGTGTTGAGTCAGAATTAAGTGCTTCTAGTAGCTACAAAGTGGTAAAGGAAGAATGCAATAAAAATAAGAAAGGGATGAGATTGCACTATTCAAAGCCTACAGATAGGCTACGATCCCAGAACATTATGCAAACACAACGTCAAGGAGAAGAAGTGAGGCGTTCCTGCCCGGAATGTTATGGATAAAGAAGGAGCCAGTGTGAGACACAAGTTAAGACGAAGGAAATAACCTAAGAAAGATTACGAGGAATATTGATATGAGAATGCGCCAATGAGTAGTTAGTAATTGGTCAAGAAGATCCCAGTTATGGCTAAACAAGAGGTTACAGACGAGTCATCAGATCGTGTAAGATAAACATAGTAGAACCCAACATGGAGAATTCAGCCTCGAAGAATATCATTATAATACTCAAAGATATATATTCAAACAAGAGTCGGGGTAGTTAGAGGTACCGTATGAGTGTTACGGGGATAAAAGAAAGTGCCACTTGGAAGATAGTCAAAATATCAGTTTAGAAGTAACCATACAAGCACAAGGGCATGGAAATAAGCAACTACGGATGATTATAGGCAAGTAAGGACATCAAAAAGGTTCGTAATAATCCCACAGCTTTACGAGAGTCAAGGGTTCTCCCTTAGTACTACAATGAAAGACTAGCTCAAGAAATAAGGAAGAAGGCTTCAACCTAAGCACAACGACCTAAAAAGGAAAGGGTCGTGTAACAACTGTCTCACAACAACATTGTAAGCACTCCAAAGAAAAGTGGTCCCTACCGTAGTTAATGAACGGGAAGAAAAAAAATTAAAAGTAAAAATTTGAAGGTCATATGAGTTGCATGAAAACTATAGCATTCGTGGGAACCAAGATAAGCTAAGTATGCACGCAACAAGGGGGCAGGAAGACCAAGAAAGGAAATAGCTTACATTGAAGAAAGCTAAAAAGGAACAAAAGAAATTATTCGATCAATGATCCCGAGTTGGTTACGTTATGAACGCACTTAAGAGTTTGGAGTCTTATACCTTCACCATATACAGCCATAGAAGATTCTGGTCTACGTCAAAAGAAAGAATTGAGCCCAGGTCATAAATGAAGGATTGAATTGTTAAAGGATTTTATCATAAATATCCCTCAGCACCTATGAAAGGCTAAAGTAATAACTAATACCAGGAGCCGCAGGTCGGAGGATATCTTAAGCCTACGTAGAGGCTGATTAGAAAGAAGAGGAGACTAAAGAGTTACATCGACTAAGCAAAACGGGAGGGACCAAGAGAGTTATAAACCTCAGGATCACTCTTAAGTAGCGGAGGTATAAGGAAGATAGTACCGTAGCCATATTTTATAATAACTTTATGATGAAGCCAACTGAAGAGTACCAGCCTCATAGGAAGTAAGTACGAAGCTCCCACCGGATTGTGTATGCACCAGAGGTGTAAGAATTATAATAGAGCTTCAAGTTATGGACGTGAATTATACCTATGTGGAAGGGAGGTCATGAAAGAGATAGAAGATACGATGCGAGATTTTAAGGTAAGTAAGGTAAAGGTGAACAGCGTACGAGATACTCAAAGGCAGAATATGTGAATAGACCATACCTCGGATAGAAGGCTAGAAGTGCTGGGAATCAATATCCAGGAATGATATTGGCATAGTCAGTGGCATATCTCATAGCCTATGGTTTCTAGGTATCGAGGAGTCTAACTAAGACAGTAAAGAAGCGTTAGAGACGATGTGATGTCTCGCTTGATGTCCCAGAATGACATAAGGAAATCTGTGATGCAAGCAAGTTGAAAGGTTACAAGTAATATAAATAGATTTGTGTAGGTCGCAAGCCATTGTATGGTGAAGAGACAAGGTACTATAAGACAAGAGTAAGGATAAAAAAAGGGTGAGTGAGAAGGTAACGAAAATGGATAAGTCCTCAGGATTAAGCCTATGAAAACAAGAAGAGCAGATGGTTTCTCTAAATTATACAAAGCTCGATATAGCCTGAATGAACTCAAAGGAGTCTAAGACTAATAGCATTTAGAATGCCACCCTGGTAATAGAATGAGGGTGTAATTGTGATAGATAAAAGATGACGTTTGGGCCTTCGATTGAGTAATGACTCGAAGAGAATTGCATGAATTGTAAGGGGCTAAAAAAAATACCCACGTAAGGTGAATCACATTAGGATGCTATAAAATACGATTATTGAAGTACAGTATCGCCCCTAAGTGGATTAGGAAAATCACTTGAAATATTCCTCGATGCAACATAAGCCCTAGTAGCAATGTATTACGTAAGAAGTTTCAAGTTATCAATGGAAGATTGTAGATCGACATTGAGGTGAATCGACAATGGATGGATAAAAGTTACAAAATATGAGATAAGATTAGGTCGTCATTCTAAAGATGGAAAGTAATGAGGAAGCATTAAAGGACTTAAATTTATACATATGGAATGAGCAACGAGAGTAAGCTGGAATTTGGTAGCAGACCTCAGCAACGATAAATTAAAGTAAGAATTATGGCAGTAAATTCATACGGATGGTTAAACGGACCTATGCGATGAGATATAACAATATTCGTGAATTCAACCAAGTACCGAGCGAAGAACTTCAGTATACTCATAAATTCCCAAAGGGACATCTCAAGATCTACATCTGAAGCTTAGAGATTGAGCACACTTATAAGATCAATACTAAACAGGCTGCATGATGAAAGGTAGCAACAGTTACGGGATTGGAAGAATTCCGACTACAAGTTATGGTGTGAGAAGGAGGCCTAAAGGGGGGATGCCCTAGACTTTGAAATTATTCATAGAACATTCGCCTAGATGGAAAGGAAAGTTCTAAAGTATTCGGAAGATATAAGTTAAGAAAATTATAAGAGCATTAGTCGACATTCGAGGACGAATGTTCCAAAGGGGGGAATGATGTTACACCCTGCAATATTACGTCAATATTACGTCCAACAGTATTAAAGTTACGACAGTGTTCTACCCAGCAGTATTACATTACGGTGATGTTACGCTTCGCAGTAATAAGTTACGACAGTGTTGCACCCTACAGTATTGTACGTTGAATTTGTTGTAAGGTAATTGACATCAGTCCAGGGAAAAGATTGTTTGGAGATTATAAGGATTGTAAGTGATGAATAAATTCGTGAAGGTGAGAGGGGAAGCAAGTCGAAGAAAATGATTTCGTGGAAATTTGGTATTTTGGGATAAAATACGGCTCGAGCTAAAATACTCGGTATTTATGGACTAGTACCATACAAGGTACCACATGATCATAACAGTAAGGTGTATAAGGTATGGGAAAAGTGAGTAATATTTCAAGTAAGTGAGTATAATTCTCAATTATGCGGGTAATTGATTAATTACCGGGTAACAGGACATTACCCAGTTAACTAATAAGTGGATAAATTTATAAAATATACCAATCTACAATGTGGAAAAAATCCACCATGACAAAAATGACTCATTAGTCATCATGCCATGTGGCAAGGTAAGGACTCATTATGCCATGTGGCCAAAGCCACCATGACTTAAGATAATTCTTAAAAAAAAAGACTTGCAAAGTCTTATCTCAACCATTTTTGTACAACAGATTTAATGTGAGACCAAGTGTTATAACTATTTAGTTTGTAAGACTAGTGTCTTCCTTAAGCACCCAAATGAGATTTCAATCCAACTACATCTCATTCTGACCTTGAAACCCAAAAACATTAGAAAGCAGAATCAGAAATACGTTCCTTTTTAAAGTTTCCAACCAAAGGAAACATTGATTTTAAGTTGGAACAAGTTCTTTCCAAATTGCAAGAACAGAAACGCTCCCTCAATTTCAAGGGAACACTGGTTTCATTCCAAAATTTTAAGAACCGGAAGCAGAATTTCCTCCATATTTCGCAGAAGCAGATTCGTTCAAATAATTTCAGGAACAGGTATGTTAAGGCTATCACTTCTTTCTTTTTGGCATGATCTATACGACATGAAAGAAATGAGAAAATGTACAACTTCCATAAAATACTCTATTCGTAGAAATGCTAGAGATGTGTATATTCTTATCCTTCCACGTGTCATATTACTCTATCGTCTGTTCATGGGTCTTAGAAATATGTAAGTTGGTAAAGTTTATTTCATGATATTAATCAGAGGAAAAATAGCCTTATGACGTACCGAGAGATTTTATTGACGTATTTCATATGCATTTCATGCATTTATGCATGCACATTGACACATGACCACATGGCGTTATATACGCGTATATATGTATGTATATATATGTATATGGGATATGGGAAAGGTTATAGCGTGATATACGCACCACCACATGATCAGCTGGTATACGTTGATGATTTGCCCACAGTGGCCGAGATGATATGATGGGATGCCCTCAGAGGCTGATGATGTTATGAAACATGTACATATGCACGACATGACATTCATACGCATATGCATGACGCTAAAAGTAATTTATGATTTACAAAGTTATTCAGACTTATAGGTTGAGTCATGTACTCTATATGTCATCCATGTCACTTATGTATTTATTTATGTGCCTTACATACTCGGTATATTATTCGTACTGACGTCCCTTTTGCCTGGGGATGCTGCGTTTCATGCCCGCAGGTCCCGATAGACAGGTCGAGAGCCCTCCAAGTAGGCTATCAGCTCAGTGGAAGATGTTGGTGAACTCCATTTGCTTCGGAGTTACTTGTTTGGTTAGTATGATCTAGACGTTTAATGGTTGGTATGGCAGGACTCTGTCCCAACCTTTATGACATTTATGTACTTTTAGAGGCTTGTAGACATATGTCGTTTATGTGGAAGATTGTACGGCCTTGTTGGCCTATGTTTTGAGTTTATAAATGATCATGTTGGCATATTTGGCCATATGTCACGTGTATATGATAATGTAATAAGAAAGATACGTTACGTTGGTACTCAGTTGTGTAAGGTACCGGGTGCCCATCGCGGCCCATCAGTTTGGAGTCGTGATAAGAAACTAGTGAAAGGGTAGGCTCTATCACCTTCATTCACCACCCCGTTAATAACCCATGACATCACATTCCCGACATTGATCGGGGACCCTGCCATGATCGAGGCTATCAGCACAGCACGCTTGAGAAGAAGAGAATTTTCGTGAAATATGGGGTCTAGCCTGCTACACACGAACGTCTCCCAACGTTTGGCTTCAAAGTTTAATGTTCTCCTCATAATCACCGTCCCTGCTTGCAACCAGTTTGGGGTTTCATCTGGGATTGCCAAGTGCTCCGCTAGCCATGGACGGGCCTCATCCCCCGCGTTCAATTTCTCCAAGTACTCCGTCTCATCCTCATCATCGAACTCTAGGTAGTTGTTTATTGCATCCCCATCAAAAGGCACGGTCAGATTTCGTACCTTAGTCGTCTTGGAGTCCTTTTTAAGATACTGCAAATTAGTGTAGAACTCCTTAACTAGGTTCTCATTTGCCTCCACTAACCGGCAAGTGAAATAGTCCCAGCCTTTTCTCTCCCTGAACTGTCTCCGCACATTGGGGTTGTCCGGCAGAAGGTCCCTTGTGATGAATTGGCGCTCCCGTATCAATTTCCTTTCCGACCACCGTTCCCAGAATGTATGAAAGGTCGGTTCACTCACAAACCGATCTTGCTATGCTTCAGGGTTTCTTGTTCTTTCAACTCCCCTACTTGGGGTTCACCCCCTATTTGGGGTTTATATCCTGCTTCTTTTTCTGCGGAGTGCTCACCCGATAGTGAAGTTGTGGGTGAGGTGGAGTATTCATGATCACTCCCTGCAGCTGAGCCCTTAGACGTCTCAAAGTGTGTTGATGCTTGGGCATGAGGGGAGTCAGAAGGTTCATTTGTCAATCTGAACCTCTCCAGAAAGTCTGGGACAAACTCTGGTACCGACTTTGAATCAGATGCTTCTACGGAGGGTGCATACTCACTTCCCGATTGGGAAGCAGCTCTATCCAAGGCTCTAATTGTTTATCTGATGTCTTTATGGCTTGCCAGACTTGGGGGGCTAATTTGATCATCCCTTTGCCTCTCCCCCGGGAGGATTCTCCCTGTCCGCTTGGTTTTCGACCACCACCTCTTGATTGGACCATAATCTGCAAGTTGAATTCATTTAAAGTTTGTTAGTATCCAAGCAGTGCATTTATTATTCAAGAAAAACGTAGCAGACAATTGTATTTGAGTTGCAAACCGCGGACCGCACAAAAACAACCGCGGTCGAATTAAGGCACAAATGACCGCACAAAAAGAACCGCGGTCCGCACTGAGGCACCGCGGACCGCACAAAAAGAACCGCGGTCCGCACTGAGTTGGGGTTCAGACTACCCACACTCTGAAGAAGTTCACTGGGGACCGCACAAAAAGAACCACAGTCCGCACTGGGGTGGGGTTCAGAATACCCACCCTCTGAAGATGATCACCGCGGACCGCATAAAAATAACCGCGGACCGCATAAATCTGCACCACGGTCCGCGGTCCTCATCTTGGACTTGTGTGATATTCAAGCACCGCGGTTCGCATAAAAACACCGCGGACCACATAGAATCCCAACCTACGGTTTCAATTTTTCTTTTTAATTCAAGTTCAAATGCACATATTGTTGACACGCTAGGTGTTTAATCAGTGTAGTTAACTAAAATGGATCTAAATTTCGCACTTTGAACCAACCCTACACATGATTGATGGACTAAAGAAGAAAAGGGGGAAAAAGAAGAAGAAAATCTACTAAGTAAACAAGAAAATATAAAAATTAAGAAGTTAAGAGATAAAATTAAACTTACTAAATGTAGGATGATGATGAGATGAATTTCTTGAACTTAGCAAGGGCTATGCACAGTGAACATTTTACTGTAGACATAGCAATGAGCGAAAAGTGTAAAATGAGGCCCTTAGGCCCTAGTTATAGAACTTGGCATGGGACCCATATTACTTACCCCACCGGGGACCGCATAAAATGACCGTGGTCCTCAACCTTTCTGGGCATCTGGGCAAATGGCCACTGCGGTCCGCACAAAATGAACCACGTCCGCAGTGGTCCACAGCGGACCGCACAAAATTGTAGTGCGGCCGCGGTGGTAACTTCAGAGAGCAATTTTTTTGGAGATAACTTCGCGGACCGCACAAAATGTACCGCGGTCCGCATTATAAACTTCAGAGAGTTACTTTCTTCAACTTAGCCTTGTGCCCAGCATCAGAATAATCCTACAACATCCACAACTAGTTAGTCCAACAACAAATCCTATACTACCAAAAAAATCAAAGAAAAACAAAAAGAAAAACACATGGGTTTTCTCCCAAGAAGCGCCTGATTTAACGTCGCGGCACGACGCAGGCTACCCTCAATTCACTTAAGATGGAGAAGTGTCACCACATGGCTGTCATCAATCTTGCCCAGGTAGTGCTTGACCCTGTGCCCATTAACTCTGAAAATCTCCCCACTTTTGTTCTTTAGATCAAGTGTACCAAACGGAGTCACAAACACAACTTCAAAAGGTCCACTCCATTTCGACCTAAGTTTTCACGAAAATAGACGTAACCGAGATTTGAACAATAGAACCAAGTCACCTACTTTGAACTCCTTGCCACGAGCATATTTATCATGAAGGTACTTCATTTTGTCCTTGTACAAGGACGAACTGGAGTAGGCATGGAATCTGAATTCATCAAGTTCATTAAGCTTCTCCACACAAAGATTAGTTGCCACGTCCCATTCAAGATTCAACTTTCTTAGGGCCCACATGGCCTTGTGCTCTAACTCAACCGGTAGATGGAAAGCTTTCCCAAACACCAACCGGTACGAAGACATACCGATCGGGTTCTTGTAAGCAGTCTTATAAGCCCATAGAGCGTCATCCAACTTCTTTGACCAACCGGTCCTATTTGCATTAACAGTCTTTGACAATATATTCTTGATTTACCTATTTGAGACTTCAACTTGGACACTCGCTTGGGGATGATAAGGAGTGGAAACTTTGTGATTGACACCATACTTTGCAAGCAAAGTGTCAAAAGCTCTATTACAAATATGCGACCCCCCATCACTAATGATTGCACGAGGCGTGCCAAACCTTGTAAAAATGCTCTTCTTGAGAATGCAACAACACTCCGGGCCTCATTGTTGGGTAGATCCACGGCTTCAACCCATTTAGAAACATAGTCAACTGCCACGAGAATGTATGTGCTCTCACATGAGCTAACAAACGGGCCCATGAAATCGATGCCCCATACATCAAAAATATCCACTTCGAGAATGGTATTGAGAGGTATCTAATCTTTCTTTGAAATTCCCCCAGCTCTCTGACATTCGTCACATCTCTTGACTGAGTCACTGGCATCTTTGTACAATGTAGTCCAAAAGAAACCACAACTTAACACCTTTGAAGCGGTCCTTGTCCCTCCATGATGACCACCATAAGGTGAGGAGTGGAATGACTCAAGAATCGACCTTTGTTCTTCTTCTGGTACACATCGTCGGATGACACCATCAGTGCAAATATTTAATAAGTATGGTTCATCCCAATAGAAATCCATGCTATCCCTCATAAGTTTCTTCATTTGGTTGGAAGAGAGCTCAAAAGGAATAATACCAGTTACAAGATAGTTGGCAATGTCTGCAAACCATGGCATTTCTTGCATTGACACAGAAAGAAGTTATTCGTCGGGGAAACTATCATCAATTTCAAGCCCATTAGAAGGTCGACCTTGTTCCTCCAATCGGGAGAGATGGTCGGCCACTTGGTTTTCACTTCCCTTTATATCAATTATCTCCAAGTCGAACTCTTGAAGTAAAAACACCCACCGCATGAGTCTCGCTTTGGAGTCCTTTTTGGTCATGAGATACCGGAGTGCCTCATGGTCGGTGTGAATTATGACCTTGGCACCCAAAAGATAAGGACAAAATTTCTCCATCGCAAAGACTATTGCCAATAACTCCTTCTCAATGACAGTGTAGTTCATTTGGGCCGAGTTCACTGTTTTGCTAGCATAATAGATGGGGTGAAAGATCTTGTTCACCCTTTGGACCAAAACCGCCCCCACAACCACATCACTAGATTCACACATTAGCTCAAAAGGAGAGATCCAATCGGGTACGGTGATGATTGGCGTGGAAGTGAGCTTTTGCTTCAGTAGCTCAAATGCCTTCATACATTTGTCATCAAAGTTGAACTTGGCATCTTTCTCTAGAAATTTGCAAAGAGGATTGACCACCTTTGATAAGTCCTTAATGAAATGCCAGTAGAACCCGGCGTGCCCAAGAAAGCTCCAGACTCCCTTTACCAAAGTTGGAGGTGGAAATTTAGAAATCACTTCAATCTTCTCCTTGTCTACTTCAATTCCATTTCTCCAGATTTTGTGGCCCAACACTATCCCTTCTTCCACCATAAAATGGCATTTTTCCTAGTTTAGAACTAGGTTGGTCTCTTCACAACGAGCGAGGACTTTGTCAAGATTTCTTAAACTTTCATCAAAGGAGTCCTCAACTACGCTGAAAGAATCCATAAATACCTCGAGGAAGTCTTCAACCATATCAGTAAAGATTGCCATCATGCACTGCTGAAATGTGGCGGGTGCATTGCAAAGTCCAAAAGGCATCCTGGAGAAGGCAAATGTACCATACGGACACGTGATAGTAGTCTTTTTTTGGTCCTCCAGGGCAATCAAGATTTGGTTATAGCCTGAATACCCGTCCAAGAAGCAATAGAAAGCCCTGCCTGTAAGCTTGTCAAGCATTTGATCCAAGAAAGGCGAGGGAAAATGATCCTTCCGAGTCACTTTGTTTAACTTGCGGTAATCCATGCATACCCGCCAACCTGTGACCGTTCTTGTTGGAATAAGTTCATTTTTGTCATTTTGGACCACTGTCATGCGACCCTTTTTTGGAACACACTGGACCGGAGAAGTCCAAGCACTATCCGAGATTGGGTAGACAACCCATGCATCAAGCCACTTGATTATTTCCTTCTTCACAACTTCTTGCATTGCTTCATTGAGCCTTTGTTGGTGTTCTATGGAAGGCTTTGCTCCATCCTCAAGAATGATTTTGTGCATGCAAAATGCGGGGCTTATTCCCCGAATGTCAGCAAGTGTCCATTATATGGCCTTCTTCCTCCTTTTTAGCACTTTTAGAGTGGAGTCTACCTGCAATTGTGTTAGGCAAGATGAAAGTATAACAGGTAAAGTACGAGAGGGACCAAGATATTCATACCTGAGGTGTGGTGGAAGTGGCTTCAACTCCAATGTAGGTGTCTCTTCAATTGAAGGATTTGTCGGAGGAGTTTTCCGATTTTCCAAGTCCAAGGATAGCTTTTGGGGACCATAGGAATAAGAACCCGTGCCTTGCAGGGCATTGGTACTTTCAATTAAGCCATCAACCACAATGTCATCATGGTTCAATAAAGCTGCCTCCACTGGATCTTCAACATTTATCATAGAGCTTGCATCATCAGTAATGACCTCGCTGACAAGGTCCATGAAATAACATACTTCTGTGCTATTGGGCTGCTTCGTTGACTTGCAAACATGGAACACAACCTTTTCATTGCCCACCCGGAAAGTGAGCTCACCGGCCTCTACGTCAACTAAGTCCTTCCCCATTACAAGGAATGGCCTTCCCAAGATGATGGGAACCTCATAATCCACTTCGCAATCCAAGATAACAAAGTCTGCGGGCAAATGAACTTGTCAACCCGCACTAATACATCATTAATGATTTCGAGGGGCCTCTTTATAGTTCTATCCGCAATTTGAAGATGCATAGAGGTAGCCCTAGGTTGACCAATCCCCATGATTGAAAGACCGAATATGGCATCAAGTTTATGCTAGCTCCAAGGTCACACAAAGCCTTAGCAAAATCCGCACTCCTGATTATACAAGGAATGGTAAAAGCTCCCGGGACTTCAAGCTTGGGTGCCATTGAATTCACTATGGCACTCACTTGGTGAGTCATCTTTATGGTTTCGCACTTCATATACCGTTTCTTTGTGACTAAGTCCTTCATGAACTTAGCATACTTGGGCATTTTCTCCAAAGCTTCAACCAAAAGGACATTAATGGAGAGGCTCTTCATCATGTCGATGAACTTCTTGAATTGATTCTCTTGCTTTTGCTTCGCCAACCTTTGAGGATATGGAGGAGGGGGCCTAGGCAATGATGCCTTGGCTTGTGGGACCACCGGTTCTGGCATATCAATCATGTGTTCCCTATACGGTTTCACGTCCCTTTGCAAATCCTCCCTATTATCATGAATGTCAATTCTTACTTTACTAGTAGTTGACTCTTCCACCACTTGATCAACCTCAATTGGTAACTCATCATATGGTAATTCATCATCATCAACAACAATTCTCTTTTGTTTAGAAGAACTCGCCTCACGGCCTCTTCCACTTACGGTCACCGCCATGGCGTGATCGGAATTGTTGTTGTTCCCACCCTTGGGGTTCACCACCGTATCACTCGGTAGTGCTCCCTTTGGGCGTGTGTTCAAGGCGTGAGAAATTTGGCCCATTTGTACTTCAAGATTTCTAATGGAGGCGTTGTGGGAAGCCAATTGAGCATCGTGGTCCGCATTGTGCTCCATCAATTTCTTGAACATTTGTTCAATTCTTCCCATGTCATTACTTGATGAGCTTTGGCCTTGAGCTTGGTGCGGGGGTGGATTGCTTGGTTGTTGGTACATCGGGGGCCTTTGAAAGCCCGACCTCCGGTTACCATTACCACCCCAATTGTTGTTGTTATTTCCTCCGCTCCAATTGTTCTCATTATTGTTCCCCCATTATTGGTTGTTGTTGTTCCCCCAGTTTCGTGAATTATTGTTATTTTTCCAATTGTGTTGTCTTTGATTACCCTAATTTTGATTGTTGCCTTGGTTGTTCCAATTTTGATTGTTGCTTTGATTGTTCCCTTGACTTTGATAATTATTAGCATACATGACATCCTCATATTGATCATCATATGAATCTTCTTGACTATACCCACTTGGTCCTTGGTCACCTTGATCATTTTTACTTTGCATTGGATTTCCCCGAGGTTTCCTTTTGTTCACCAACACATTCACTCCCTCCATGGCATTTACTTGCTTCGACCCTTGTAATTGTTGAAGTTGTGCCTTGGCAAGTTGGTTCATAGTGGTAGTGAGCTCGGCAATTGCTTGCCCATGTTCTTGAAGTTCTTTGTGAAGACAATTAACACCAGAATCACCCTAAGGTACGTTTTCCCTACTCTGCCATGCTGACGATGTGTCAGCCATCTCATCTAAGATCTCACACGCTTCGGGGTAAGTCAACTTCATGAAATTTCCACCGGCCAATTGATTGACCACACATTGATTGACAGTGTTTATGCCCCGGTAGAAGGTCTGTTGAATCATAGCTTCAGTCATGTCATTGTTTGGACATTCCTTTATCATGGTCCGTTAGCGGTCCCAAATCTCATGCAAAGGCTCATTTGGCTCTTGTTTGAAAGCCAATATTTCATCTTTAAGCGCTGCCATGTGTCTGGGAGAGAAGAATTTTACAATGAACTTGTCTGCTAGCTCGTCCCATGTAGATATGGAGTGGTTAGGAAATCTTTCGAGCCAATCAAGTGCCTTTTCTCTAAGAGAGAAGGGAAACAACCGAAGCCTCAAAGCATCTTCTGAGACATTCGTGTGCTTACTACCCCAGCAGGTATCCACGAATCCCTTCAAATGTTTGTAAGCATTTTGGTGGGCGGCTCCGGTGAAGTAACCCCGCTGCTCCAAGAGTGTTAGCATCACATTTGTTATTTGAAAATTTCCCGCCTGGATTCTAGGCGGGACAATAGCACTGACATACCTTCATTTGGAAGGACCCGAGGGGCTGCTTTGGGAGGTGGAGGCGGGGGAGGGTCTGGAATATCCTCATTAACATTGGCATGTCGGCCCCGTCTGGGAGGAGGTACTTGGTTTATTTCATCTTCTTGGTTTTCATATACCTCCTCTATGATGTTTCCCAAAGGATCCGCCATATTTAGAACCTGAGTTGATTCAACACACACGTTAACAGAAAAGGGAAAGAAAAACACTTAACACCACTATTCACGTAGATAATCAACACCGTACAACTCCCCGACAACAGCGCCAAAAAGTGATCAGTGCTCACCTACACTACTATAAAGTAGCAAGATGAGGATCGGAGCAGCTTTTACCTGAAGGATCGGGATCGATTCCACAGAGAGTTATGAATATTAGTGTTGAGTTTCTAGTTAATCTAGTAGTGTTTCGTGCTATTAATTGCACGTTTCATACTTTTTGATTTGACAATTATACTACGGTTTATACTAATGATAATTTGCTAATTAACTAACTAATGTCTTTTTGGTTGTTGTCTTAATGGATAAAAGGCATTAGGGTTATAACTTTCACCTAGGCGAATATTTAACGGATTCCAATATCTAAGGCAAAGATGTCATGAAAGGGAGTGTGATATAGCTAATGCTCAAAGTTACCCACTCTATACGTCTCGGTAGTTTGAGTGGTTTTGCCCTAATTGCCTCCCTCGAGGTCAATTGGGTGTCGAATTTATGCAAGCACTATAGGCTCAAGTAGGGTTTTACTATATCGAGGTTTAACCCGTTAATTAGGACTATCAGGTCTCTTGATTTCGTCCCAATTCCTTGTTGGGCTGATTTTCTAGACTCAAGTTCTCTTTCTCAAGAAGAACCCAAGTCAAATAAACACCAATTAGTGTTTGCAACCACTAATTTTAACATAAAAACCACAAATCAGCCCAAATACCAATCACCCATAAACATCTAAGCCTTAATTTAAAGGACCCATTAAATATCCACACTAGGGTTGAGCCACAACCCTAGCTAATGGGTTTAGCTACTCATAACAACTGAAGAAATCAGAGAAATAGATTAAGCAAAACCCATATAATTGAGTTATAAACTAAAATGGAAAGATTCAATGTTGAAACCCTTCTAAAATTACTCAAAAAGCTGGAGAAAAGTCGTTCACGAGCTCCTGATAATATCAGGGTACAAAAGCTCACCTAAAAATAAGAAAAGAAACTATTTATATTAGGCCGAATTTTCTGGATCACCGCGGCCGCGGTGAGGCTTTTGGCTTGAAAAACTGGGCTTCTGAACTTGGACACCGCGGTCCGCATAAAATGCTCCGCGGCCGCGGTGACTTCAGTGATGCTCTTCTGGCCTTCAAAGTGGAAGCTCTCTAAATCTCCTCAGTGTGGACTGCATAAAATGGACCGCGGACCGCATAAAATGGGCCGCGGTCCGCGTTGGTTTGGTCTTCAAAAATCACTTCTCTGAATCTCTTCAGTGCGGACCGCATAAAGTGGACCGCGGTCCGCACTGGTCAGTTGAACTTTGCTTGTGCTTGTTCTTGGTACTTGTGCATGTTTCACTCCTTTTTTAGCAGGTTTTTGACTATTTGTCACCTTTTTTTATTAAACCCTGCAATCAAGTACAACAAGTAAGCCTGTGGGACTATTTTGCATAAATTTTCATCCAAAACTTAAGCAAGAAAGAGTGTAAATTAAGGTAAAATCCCTAGTTATCAGGACTCTATCCATAATAAGCTATTTTCACAATCTAAGTACTTATCCAAATTTGAACATGTTCCAAAGAGTCCAATCAAATAAATTAGCCTAGATTATAGGGGAGTCATAACCGTCACTTATCACCTGACACTCCTGAGCCGATTAGACTCCCACTTGACCTAAAATTACACACATTGTACATTTATTAACCAAGCCTTTAAAAACTCATCATCACTTCTTCACTCTCTTTTCTTCTTAAAGGCATAACCGTCGAAACTAGTTCAACTTTCTGCTCAAACCCTTGATCAATCTCTTCCTCTTTACCAAAATCATAACCGTATCTTCCACACCACCTCTTGCTACATCTTCCTCAACTACACCTGACTACAGTATCACGCTTGAAGATACTGGCTCAACCCCATCTTAATCAAATTCTTCCACCCAATCTCAATCACACTCTTCCACCCCTCAAAACAACCCTAATCTGTCTCCTCCAATCGCTCTTGTTATACAACCTAGCCCTACTCCACAACCCGGGAGAAGGCGTGTGAAAATGCTAGCCAGAAAGACTGTGGCCTCTGGATCTCTAGCTCGAAAATTGAATGCAAAGTTTCAAGCTAGCCAGGCCCAAGAATTCCAATGACTCCTTCAAGTCCACCACTGAAGGGGAAGCAACTGATTCGTCTGACTCTGAACAGGTAACATCTAAAATTGGGTATGCGCCTGTCACGCCTGAAAATAGGTTTGTTTTAATTGGGTCTGTAGTTGATGTGGAGATTCCTAATAGGAGAAGAAGATGAGGTAAAAATAACATTATGAAAGAAATTGAGAGAGAGGGAGAAAGTAGTACTGTGAGGGAACAGGGGAAGTAGGTACTCCACTGGCACTCTGTGGTCCTGACCCAGTGGTTGTTGAAAAAGGTGCCAAGGATTTAGGGGGAAGTAATTCTAGAGGCTGCAGAAGGGCTGGAGAATCTTTAAATGCAACCGATGAACCTGGTTCATCAATTAAGGAAACAATGGCAGAACTTATGAGAAAATTAAGGGAGAGCTATAAAGCCAAAAAGAATAGAACCCCCAAGACCAAGAAAGTTGATCCTCCAGTGGCAAGAAAGAAAAGAAAACCCACTCCCTACTGAAACTTCCATTTCTAGAGGTCGCACTACAAGGAGTGCAATGAGGCATAGTGAAGAGGAGTTACAGAAAGCTTTGAGGGGGAGTAAGAGAAAGAAATCTGCAAAGGAGAAGGCGAAAGTGTTTGAGCCCGCAGAGGCTGTTGATGTCGAGGAGATGGACCTGGTCCATCAAGAGGAACAAATGGCAGAGGTTGAGCTTGAGACACCCAAACTAAAGAAGGCCAAGACTTCTTCCAAGAAGTCATCATTTGTCTGCTACACCCTCGACTGTTTCTAGGCGGACTAGGTCCACATCAAAGAAGGTTCAGTTTGATGATGATAATGAGTGGAGTGGTGACGAAGCAGAGGAGTCTGGTAGAGAAACAGACAAGATGACAAAGTTTGGGAAGCGTACGATACTAAAAGGAAGGTTGTTAAGGTATCTTGAAGAATCAGGCATGATTTACCTTGTGGACACTCCGGATGTGTAGGGCTGGAAGGACATGGTCCTTCAACTTGATGGAAGGTTAGCCAGGAGTGAAATTGTCGAATTCATGGCAAATGCAGAGGTCAAGGATGGAAGGGTCTCCAATGAAGTAAAGGGGATTAATATCTCCTTTGATGCCAAGAAGCTGGGCCAAGATTCTTGGGATTCCCTCTAAGGGATATGATGATTATACAAGGCAGAGGTGGCCCAGCTTGGATGGACTTCCTTCATCACTTCAAATCACTAGGAGATTCAGTGAAAATGATGAAGAGGTGGAACCAAGGGTTGTGTACAAAAGCGAGATGAAGCCTTAGCACAAAGTGATTTTTGAGTTTGTCAACAAGTGCATACTGCCCAGGCAAGAGAGGAGGCATATAGATAACTACATGGATTTAACTCTCATGGAATGCCTGGATAGTGGACGGCAAATCAACTGGCCTTCCTTTATTATTCAGTTACTGGAAAGGGCGGTGAATGGCTCCAAGGCCCATGCTATCCCATATGGGTTTATCCTAACGACTGTGCTAGCTCACTTCAAAGTGCCTGTGAAGAAGGCAGAAATGGCCACTGTCAAGGATCATTTTGGGAAGAACACGCTTCTGACATGTGACTATGATGCGAATGTTCCTGTTGATGAACTTGGTTCATCACGAAAAATGCATGTGAACATCAAGGTTAGGGCGCTTGTACATGAAGGTGGGGTTAAGGATGCTAAAATCCTTCGATTAAAAACCCGCCTTACAGAAGTTGAGGCTGAGCGAGATGCTCTCAAAGCTGAACTGGCCAAAGAAAAGGATAAGAATGAAGGGATTCTTCAACAAATTCTCTCTCTTATCAAATAAAAGAACTCATCCTCCACCTATTTAGCAGCCTTAGGTGTTCAGTGTCGTCCCTAAACCTTCTATGACCCAGTTCGGGATTTTTTTGTTGCTTTCTTTTGCTCATGGTTGTGACTATTTTTATTTCTTTGTGTGTTTGGTGGCTGGACTGATCTAATCAATGAATTGTATTGTTTCTTCTCTTACCTTTGTCTCATTATCTTTAATAGCCTACATTCTTGGTTTACTATTGATGATTAATCCATGTTTGCACTTGCAGTTGCCTCAGTGGCCATGAATAATTATTATAAATCTGGTAATTCTAACACTTTGGAACTTTTCGATGATGCCAAAAAGGGAAAGATGTGCTATAATAAAAATTGTGATATTTATAACCTAATGAACCTGGTTCTTTATTATAAATGCTTAATGCTATAAAAAGTGTCAATGTTGGATTAAAGTGATTACAGGTCTAAGCACAGAGTTTGTCATCATCAAAAAGGGAGAATTTGTTGGGTCAAGAAGTTGAATGGTTTTGAAGATTGACAAATGAACTCAGAGTTGAACCAGGTCCATCATTGGAGACATAGACATGCAGAGGGAATGCACGTGAGGAGATCACACACAGGAGATAAACACAATCAGTAATCTGAAGAGATATCTCTTGATCGAAAAGGTTGCAAATTGATAGGGAGATGGACTCCTTATTCAGTAAGGACAGAATCAAGATAGAAGAGGATCTAGGGAGTTGAGATCAACTAGAACTCTTCCACCAAGGAAGAGTTGCATCAAAACTCTAGCATATCTTCTCGACTATTGATTCTAAATATTGTCAAGTGTTCTTACTGAACAGGTGCGCACAAACATAGAAGCAAAACAAGAATTGAGAACAAAATTACCAAAGCAATTTTGTGAGCAGTTCATGTGAGAACTCATGCGCGACTCTGAAGCTACTTAAACCAGCTAGAAGAACCAGTTCCATTTGTTATCTTTTAGTCTAGTTTATTTGTAGTAGCGATTACAAATTGTATCTTTCAGCTTTATCTAGAAGATTTTGTAATAGGTACTGAGTATTCAAGTTAGAGTTAACTTGGATCTTGTCGCAAATAGCTAGAGGCTAGTTTGCCACAAGGGATTAGAGTTAGTCCTTAGGTTTACAAAAGATTTTATTTTGTAAAGGCTGTTTGGCTCATTTACTTAGTGAAGAGTTTGGGAAAATCCTACTGGGAAGTAGGTCGTGGTTTTTTCACCTTTTGAGCCAGGTGTTTTCCACGTAAAATTGTTGTGTTCTTTCATTTCTGCAATTATTATTCCACAAACTGTAGGAGTTGGAACACATAGAAGAACCAAGTCCTTCTATAACTAGTGCACGCAAAAACTGGACACCACACAAATCACCCCCCCCCCTTGTGTGGTATTGACGTTTAGAACATCATGATGTCATTCAACCTAAAGAATGTTGGGGCCACCTACATGAGGGCCATGACCACCATCTTTCATGACATGATACATAAGGAGATCGAGGTGTATGTGGATGACGTCATCATTAAATCCAAGAAAGCCACGGATCATATAGCAGACTTGAGGAAGTTCTTCGACAGATTGCAGAAGTACAACTTGAAATTAAACCCCGCAAAGTGTGCATTCGGGGTTCCTGCCGGAAATTTACTTGAGTTCATTGTCAGCTGCCGAGGGATAGAATTGGATCCGTCAAAAGTCAAAGTCATCCAGGAGCTACCACCACCAAAAAGTAAGAAGGACGTAATGAGTTTCCTGGGACGACTAAACTATATCAGTCATTTCATAGCCTAGTCCACAGTTATATGTGAGCCAATTTTCAAGATGTTGAAGAAAGATGCTGCAACTAGTTGGACCGAAGATTTCCAAAAGGCTTTCGACAAGATCAAGGAGTACTTATCAACACCACCAGTATTGGTCCCGCCAGAGCCAGGTAGACCACTGCTACTCTACCCTGCAGTGCTAGATGGAGCCTTCGGCTGCGTTTTGGGGAAGCATGATGAGACAGGGAGAAAAGAACAGGTTATCCATTACCTGAGTAAGAAGTTTACTTCATATGAAGTGAGGTACTCTCTGCTCGAGCGTACCTGTTGCGCTCTGACCTGGATAGCTCAGAAGATGAGACATTACTTTTGTGCTTACACAACGTATCTCATATCAAGGATGGATCCCTTGAAGTATATATTTCAGAAACCCATGCCCACCGGCAAGTTGGCTAAGTGGCAAATCCTGTTGAGTGAGTTCGACATTATTTATGTAACTTAGAAAGTAGTCAAAGGACAGGCACTGGAAGATCATCTTGCTGAAAACCCTGTGGAAAGAGAATACGAACCCCTGAAAACGTATTTTCCCGATAAAGAGGTACTATTCATAGGAGAAGACATTGTTGAGTCCTACGACAGTTGGAGGATGTTCTTTGACAGAGCGGCAAATTTCAAAGGAGTCGTCATTGGAGCCGTCTTAGTATCAGAAACTGGCAACATTATCTAGTATCTGCAAACCCAGATATCCCTTCACCAACAATATGGCAGAGTATGAAGCTTGCATACTAGGACTCAACATGGCTATTGGCATGAATATTCAGGAGCTACTGGTAATCGGCGATTCAGATTGCTTGTGCACCAGGTACAAGGAGAATAGGATACCAAGAATTCCAAGATATTTCCATATCTGCACCATGTGCAGGAATTGAAGAAATGGTTCATGAAGATAAAATTTTGGCACGTCCCCAAAGTTTAGAATAAGTTCGCCGATGCATTGGCCACTTTGTCATCAATGATACAACATCCAGACAAGAACTTCATTGATCCTATCCCAGTAAGGATCTATAGCCAGCCGGTATATTGTGCCCATGTTGAAGAAGAAACGGACGGGAAACCTTGGTTCCACGACATCAAGGAATATTTTGCGAAAGGAGAATACCCGGAGCATGCGAACCATACTCAGAAACGCATGCTCGGAGATTTTCCAACAATTTCTTCCACAGCGGAGGAACCCTTTATAGGAGGACTCCTGATTTGGGGTTATTGAGGTGTGTCGACACAAAAGAAGCTTCTAAGCTACTTGAGGATATACATGTTGGGACCTGCGGCCCACATATGAATGGCTTTGTCTTGGCCAAGAAGATACTTAGGGCCGGTTATTTCTGGATGACTATGGGGACGGATTGCATCCAGTATGTCCGAAAGTGCTCCCAATGTCAAATACATGCAGATATGATAAAAGTACAGCCAAATGAGATTAATGCAACAAGCTCACCTTGGACATTCGCCGCCCGGGAAATGGATGGCATTGGTCCAATCGAGTCCACCGCCTCAAATGGGCACCGGCTCATTTTGGTAGCTATTGATTACTTCACCAAATGGGTCGAAGCAGCATCTTACAAGGCAATGACTAAGAAGGTCGTGACAGACTTTGTCCGCGACCAGATTATTTATCGGTTTGGAGTTCCGGAGTCTATCATCACTGACAATGGCGCCAATCTCAATAGTGATTTGATGAAGACCATGTGTGAGACTTTCAAAATCAAGCACAAGAATTCCACAGCATACAGACCTCAGATGAATGGAGTTGTAGAATCCACCAACAAGGATATCAAGAAGATACTGAGGAAAATGGTAGAAAATCATAAACAATGGCACAAGAAACTACCTTTCGCTTTATTGGGATACCGTACCACAGTCCGCACATCAACCGGGGCAACTCCCTACTTGCTGGTTTATGGCACTGAAGTTGTTATTCCAGCTGAGGTGGAGATTCCTTCCTTGAGGGTCATACAATAAGTTGAGCTCAGTGACACAGAATGGATAAAGAGTCATTACGAGAAGCTGGCCCTCATAGATGGAAAGAGTATGAACGCAGTATGTCACGGACAACTTTATCATAACAGAATGTCCAGAGCCTTCAACAAAAGAGTCAAGCCGAGACAGTTCACACCGGGGCAGCTGGTGTTGAAGAAAATATTTTTGCATCCAGATGAAGCCAAAGTGAAATTCTCTCCCAATTGGCAAGGTCCCTACATAGTTCACAGGGTATTGACAGGAGGAGCCCTCATACTTGCATAAATGGACGGAGAAGTTTGGCCAAAACCAATCAATTCAGATGCAGTCAAACGATACTATGTGTTTTCCACAAATGATGTAAATTGAACTACGCTCGACCTGATTATCATTTAAGAGGGGATACGTAGGCAGCCCTGTGGGTTCGGTCACAATTCAATAAAAAATTTATTTTCCCCCACAATCAGAAACTGAGGCAGAATTTTGAGGAGGACCCTCAAAATTCCGAAGCAAGTTTGGTCGATCGTAGCGTGTACGGCAGTCAGAAGTGTTTGTCTATCTAACTGGGGCAGAATTTTGAGAAGAACCCTCAAACTTCTATAGCAAGAGAGGTCGCAATGTCTCNTATGCATGCATGCTTTTTAAAATACCTCTGTTTAGCAAATGCTACCCCCAATGATTTGAATAGGATCTCAGAACCAAGCAAAGCAAGTCAAGCAAGCAAACGGAGGCAAGAACCGACCTCCCCCTACAGAACTCACGATTTTTTTGAATGGAGGGACAATGAATATGCACACCTCAGAATCACAACCTTCATAACAAACATGATACTGAATGTACTTCTAGCTAAGAAATACTCTGCTATAATCTGCTATTTGCTATATTTTCATGGGACTAAGCCTTGTTCCAAACTGTGCATGAGACTAAGCTTTGTCTCCATCTGCATGAGGCTAAGCCTTGCCTCCTATTTTAATAAGGCTAAGCATTGCCTTCTATCTGCATGAGACTAAGCTCTGTTTCCACTCTGCATGAGGCTAAGCCCTGCCTCCTATTTGCATAAGGTCGAGCATTGCCTTCTAATTTGCATGGGACTAAGCCCTGTCCTAAATCTTGCATGAGGCTAAGCCCTGCCTCCTATTCGCATAAGGCTAAGCATCGCCTTCTATCTGCATGAGACTAATCTATGTCTCCATCTTGCATGAGGCTAAGCCATGCCTCATATTTGCATAAGGCTAAGCATTGCCTTCTATCTGCATGAGACTAAGCTCTGTCTCCATCTTGCATGAGGCTAAGCCCTGCCTCCTATTTGCATAAGGCTAAGCATTTCCTTCTATCTTCATAAGAATATGCTCTGTCACCATCTTGCATGAGGCTAAGCCCTGCCTCCTATGTGCATAAGGCTAAGAATTGCCTTCTATCTGCTAGACTAAGCTGTGTCTTAATCTTTGCATGAGATTAAGCCTTGTCCCGAACTTTGCACGAGACCAAGCGTTGTCTCCTCTGCACTATCCATTTTCTCTTCTTTCAGGCTAAGCTCTGCCCTCAACTTCACACAAGACTAGCCCTGTCTTGATTGCTCCTAACATTATATTGTTGTATCTCATGGGCTGAAATATCGCCAACTTGTCTAAAGGCGTCATAGTCTAAAGGCATCATCCTCATAGCCGAAAGACACCATGCCATGGCCTGAGGATCTCTCAAATTTGCATATCATTATTCAAAGGCGTCATGGTTCGGAGGCACCATTTCCATGGCCCGAGAACATCATTTCATGGCCTTCAAATCCCTCATTGAACGATTCATGGCCCGGGACATCCTGGTCTAAGGACGTCATCCTCAATCGTCCAAAGACAATTCTCATGGTCTGAAGGGAACCTGCATCATGTTTAAATTTATGCACCAATATATGCTTGTGGCACATCTTTATTTGCAGTTGACCCAATGAGCAACCGCCATCCCAACAAAAGCGATCTCGTCTCCAATTCCTTCATATTATCTCAAACTTGACTGCAACCATTTCACATATCCCGAATCTTATGTCCGTCCTTGTGATAACATCGTCGGTATATTCCGCTGATAAATCCAGAACTACACACGGCCTAATTCCTGTAAAACCAGGGATGTGTAGGCAGCTCAGAAACCATAGCGCGGCCTAAATCTCTCAAATCATCTCACCGGTCATAATTGGCCATCATATCTTTACTCGAGAACTCTTTCATCCTTCCCGGGTAAAGAGGAGCAGTTGTTGATACCCAATTTTTCCCTATAATATTTTTCAAAGTGCATATATACCTTCAAAACTATGCATTAGCATCAATTAATGTTTTTTTTTCATAATTTCTGTATTTTTAAGGATTTTAATTAGTTTATCCCAGTATTTTTATTTATATAAATAATCATTAACTGCATTACAAGGGACTTTATAATAATTCCGTGACTTAATATTTCTATTTATATTTATATTAAGCTTAAATTATTTTCCAAATAGCCACATTTACATTTCTTGGGTTATAATTGCAATAACTTTTCAATTATAGCTCATGCATGCATTATTACATTATTTTACCATAATAGCTTGTTGTATTTTTACAATATTGAGTAATTATTTTTAAAATATTTCTATGCATGAAAATCATTTTTATAACCTGTCAATTATTTTTATCAATTAATTGGGTATTTAACAAATAGCCCTTTAAATTTCTCTAATCTTTCGGACCTAACCCTTCTAATACCAGCCCAAACCCCTTAAAACAGCCCAATCCACCCTTTAGCCCAACCTGCACCTACCCGACCCAAACCCCCCATCAAATCGTGATCGTTGATCTTTTAGATCAACGGTCCACAATACACCTTACCATAATAATCTCTAACCAACCCTAACCCCTCCATCATTCTTTCATTTTCGTGGTCACTGATTCCCTAACCTCTCCAATTCTCTCTCAACTCACCCCTAACCCTAATCGCTGTCACCGGCGAAAATCTCCCATCTATGGATTTTTCATGCGTTCTCCGACCACTACTAACCTTCTATACTCCCTGTCTATTTGATTACATGAATCCTTGAGAGAATCTCATGGAGATCCAACATGTTCTTGCCTGAACTTACTTACCGGCATGTATAAGGCCATTTTCATTTATGAGTATCGATTTCCTCTTATTTTTATTATGAGTCCATGGGTTTTTGGACGAGTTTCTTCATCTCTACTGTTTCTGAAAACCCTAGTTCCACTATTGGTCGAATCTTCTCAGATCTGAAGTGATTCGAGTATTATCGGGTTTTTTCCTTTGAAAATCTTTGGTTTTAACTAATTTCTTCGATTTTTATTCACTCTTTCGGAAACTAGGGTTCTTCCAGACTCCTCTTCAAAAGATTTTCTACCTTTGATGTTTAATCTAGTCATCTCTTTTAAGTTTTTGGTACCCTAGAGGTTTCTAATTGTTATACTGATTACTTCAATTTTTCCATTATTATGTTTATTTCTATGAATCAGTCGTACTAACTGATTCTATTTAGAGATTTGAATGATTTCCCTGTTAAAAGCAGTATTCTTTGGGCTTTTACTTGATTGATTTCTATTTGAACAATTTATCCCCCTTAAAATAAGTATTCTTGGGAATTTTTACTTGGTTGATTCCTATTTAGGGATTTGAATAATTCTTTCCTATATAATCAGTATTCTTTGTGATTTTACTGATTGATTCCTATTAATTGTCCTGTTAAAATCAGTGTGTGCTGGGATTTTACTTGTTTCCTTATTTGTGACCTTAATTGATTATACTTGCCTTAATTAATTATCCATATGGTTTGAGATTTTACTGACTCTCTATATGGTATGGTGTTGATTTATTACCTTAATCGAGACCCAGTTATGATCGTTAATTGACTATCCCCCAATTAAAGGGGTCTTTTCCGGATTTCTCAATTGGAATTGATTCCATAATTGATTGGTTGTTCTAATTGATTGAACTGTGATTATCTTTACCTTATTTGCTTTACTCCATAAGTTCTATATATACACTCTCATTCTGCCTCTTAAACGGACGAACAATAGTTCAAACACACACAAAAAAATATTATGCTCATCTCACTCTCTGTTACTTGTGTTCCTTGCTTGTCTAGCCGGTTGAAAGCAAAGTCTAGACTGTTGAATCCTGCCTACTTTACCTTTTGTTTTGCTTCCTTTAACTGGTATGTTCCTACTCCTAATGCCATTCATTATACTATGTAGTTCAAATATGTGAGCTCTTTGTTGGTTTATTTCTGTTAAGGTTGTGTCTCTCCTATACTAGTGTGATTATTGCATAGTTAACCCTATGTCCTTTCCTGTTTACTGCTTAGATCAACATGTTTAAGCTTTAATCAGTATGTTCACTTCAGTTTGAGTATCTCAATCTTTCTCGTTTACTGCCTTCAACCAGCATGCATATTTTATGTCACAGACTCCTATCTTGTCTAATTAATCTCAATTGACATGACTAACTTTGTGTAGTTAAATCTTTGTCCTCTCTAGCATGACTATTCCTACACTTAGTCGCTATGTTTACTGTCTATTGTTTCTAGTTAACATAACTACTTTAGCATCAAGTATGACTTTCCTGTTAAGACTTTAAATCAGCAATCTATGTTCTAATGAATGCTATGAATTTGGGTGTTGAATGTCAATCAACCCTTGTCTGTTCCATGTCCTTGTTTCTCAATATGCTCTCACTCTCACCCTGTTTTATGTGTTTTTGATTTAAGTTTCATGTGTTCCCAACCCCTGATCCCCTATCTGCACCTAGAGTTAATTAACAAACTGAGTTGAATCCGGGCAATATGACGTTTTGTGACTGGTTTCTACTTGCAGTTTGTTGAAACTTTTTTTAGAATTTTTTTCAAACTATCTTCACTCCTAATATGTTTATATATCTAAACTGCTTTCACTCATAGTATGTTTCCACCTCTAAATTGTTTTCACTCTTAAAGTGTTTTCACTTTTAAACTATTTTACTTTTGGTCCGTTCTCTAAAGTTATTCCTACTATGTCAAGCACTCTCGCTCCTATTCTTAGAATACTTAGGACTTTTCCCCACCAGTGTGTGTACTACATAGGAATCCATGAGATTCCTCCGAACTCTGGCACATTGGGGCTGGCCCTTTCACACTGCACAAAACTACCTCTCTTTAAAAGGATCTTGGTGTGAGCATTGACCGGGGTCCCTGAAGCCCTTGGAAACTTTGACACACCAGGATACCCCCTCTTGGACACTATGAGACTATGGCACTTCGGACTTTTTGAAGGCCTGGTTCTTCCAGGTTTACTTTGGGCCTATCCAGGCTCCCTATAGCATAGCTTTGTTTATTCTATAATTCATTTGTTTTATGGTCTATAATAATAATCCTTGTAAACAGATATTGGGGATATTAGTAAAAATGGAGGGATTCTTATATAATTTTGTGGGGAAACCGGGTAGAAATCATGCCCTTAGGATTATTATGACTATTTTCTTGCATTAGAAATCATGTTCTTAGGATTATGTGCTTGCATTAGAAACCATGCTTTTAGGATTGTTTGGCATACTAGAAAACATGTTATAGGCGCATTATGTCTAAAAATTGTGCTCTCTAAACTTCTGCATAATCATGTCCACCTAGAAATTATGTCACTAAGCTGCTTCTAATCCTTCCTAATAAACACGTTCATTCTCTTATGTGCATTAGAAACCATGCTTTAGGACTTCTATTGCATTCGCTTTAATACCACGCCTACATCGTGTAATATCAGTAACTCTCATGTCTACAAGAGTAAGTTTAAAAGCAGTCCCAACACCTAGATATCATGTTATAGAGATAAATGTGTATAAAACCGGTTCTGTAATGTTCAGCGCCTAGACAGCATGCTTATAGGACATAATGAACTCAAACTACTTGTTTTAAATCGATTATTAGAACTCTGATTACAAATTAGGTATCATGCTCATAGGGTATCTCAGATCCACACCTAGGCAAGCATGTAGGATAATTAAATCTTGCAAATTGTAAATCAGTGCTTTGTTTAATTATTTGTGAATTTCCCAGATTCAGCAAGCCCTAAAATCTGCAGCCAAACTGATTAGGTCTTCATTGCCTCTCCTTAACACAATGTTGCATATATTCTACTCTTCATGATCATTTAGATATCTTGCTTTAGGAATTTTGAAATATCCGAAATCTTGTTGTTTGAGACGTGCTATTGTCTGCTTATTTGAGGAGGTAAATGTGAGCCCCCTTAATTGTTCCTTTATTTGACAGTCCTATTTTTTTTCGCTTGTCACCTAGATTTTCTCCTTTTAAGCACCTTAGGAGAGTCTAGAAATGTCTTAATTAGAGGTCCTAAACACCTCCAGGGCCATAAGTAAGGGACGGGTAATGCATGCATAGAGTACGCTTAATTAGAATTGATTATATAACCACTAAGGGGAGGGTAATTGGGTAGTAAAAGAATATAATGACTTGTGCGCTAATACCACTTGTAACCCCTCTAATTGAGAAAGGTTTACCGGGTATTGCATAGATGTGATCCTATAGGCTAATGAACCTAGGACCTCTCTTATTCTTTCTTTTAATAATCCATATGTGCTTAACCTCTTTATTTGCTTAATGACTAATTCACAAAATGAGTTTGGTCGGGACCCACCGTTGTGGACCTCGAGGGGTTCCTAACACCTTCCCCTCAAGGTAATTTCAAGCCCTTACCCATTCTTTGGTAACGCAAATTGGTTTATCTGAGTTACTTGCATTAGGTGACCTAACACACCTTAAATCCGTTAAGTGGCGACTCTACAAATTTCTATACCCCTTTCCCAAAAGGAAATGAGTTGTCCCCAAAGAATGTCGAAACCCTGACTTTCGCTGAAAAGAGAAAAAAAGAGGGGGCGCGACAACAACAATCAAGGTAATTGGAACAATAAAAATAATCAAGGCAATTGTAACAATCAAGGCAACCAAGGCAACTGGGGTGGCAACAATCAAGGATATTGGGGAGGCAACAACCAAGGCGGTTGGAATAATAACCAAGGGAATCGGGGGTCGGGATTTCAAAGGCCCCCAATGTATCAACAACCAAGAAACCTGCCTCCTTATCCATCTCATGGTTCTAGATCTTCCAATAATGAGATGGGACGAATTGAAAATATGTTTAAACATATGATGGAGAAAAATGTTGACTCCGATGCTCAACTAGCCTCTCACAACACTTCATTCGCAATTTGTAGGTTCAATTAGGGCAAATCTCGCAAGCTTTAAACACTCGTCCTAAGGGTGAACTACCTAGTGATATGGTGGTGAACCTGAAGGGTGGGAACAACACGGGACATGCCATGGTTGTATCTACAAGGAGTGGAAAGGTGGGGAGGCAACAACCTCAAACCAAAGAAGAGTTATGGATGATGATGTAGTGATTCAAGAAGATGAAATTCCGAGCAATGTGGTTCAAGCTAATGAAGAATTTAGAATTGATATTGATGAAAATGTGGAGGAGACTCAAGAATAAGTGAACCCGTCTAGGAACACATGATTGACATACCATAACCGGTAGTGCCAAAGCCAAAGCGCCAATGCCAATGCCTCCATACCCTCAAAGGCTCGACAAGAAAAATAGCGAGAACCATTTCAAGAAGTTTATTGACAAGATGAAGAGTTTATCCATTAATGTGCCATTGGTTGAGGCGTTGGAACAAATACCCAGATATGCAAAGTTCATGAAGGATTTGGCGACAAAGAAAAGGTAAATGAATTGTGAGACTATCAAGATGACACATCAAGTGAGTGCTATTTTGCACTCAATGGCTCCAAAATTGGAAGATCCCGACGCTTTCAAAATCCCCTTACACTATTGGGAGTGTCGACTTTGTCAAAGCTCTATGTGATCTAGGGGCGAGTATCAACTGGATGCCCTACTCGGTTTTCAACAAATTTGGAATTGGGCAACCAAGACCCACATCTATGAGGTTGCAAATGGTTGATCGTACTATGAAGAGTCCATTGGGTAATATTGATGATGTGTTGGTTCATGTTGATAAGTTCATCCTTTCGGTATACTTTGTGATTCTTGATTGCAAAGTGGACTACGAGGTGCCTATCATCTTGGGTAGACCTTTCCTTGCTACGGGGAAGGCTCTTGTTGATGTAGAAGCTGGTGATCTCACCTTCCGCTTGGGCGATGAAAATGTGGTTTTCCATGTATGCAAATCTATGAGGCAACCGAATAGCAATGAAGTTTGTTCGCTTGTGGAATTAGTGACCGAGGTGATTATTGACAATTCTAGTGCCATGATGAATGTTGATGATACTTTGGAGGCCGTATTGCTTAACCATGGTGATGATGAGAAGGAAGGATATGTGGAATGTGTAAATTCATTGCAAGAAAAGGGGTCGTATACTTATGAACCCCAAAAATTGTCTTTAGATTTTGGGAATCGAAAGACTCTTCTAACAAAGCCCTCAATCGAAGAGCCTCCCACTTTGGAGTTAAAGTCGTTTCCTCCACATCTCGGGTATGAATTCCTTGTCCCATGTTCTACTTTGCCGGTTATTCTTTCCTCTTGCTTGACCAACGTGTAGGTAGACTCTACTTTGGCAGTGCTACAAAGGAGGAAGAAAGTTATAAGATGGACATTGTCGGATATTCGGGGGATAAGCCTCGTCTTTTGCATGCACAAGATTATTTTGGAGGAGGATGCCAAACCCTGACTTGAACATCAAATAAGATTAAATGAAGCAATGCAATAGGTGGTGAAGAAGGAGATCACTAAATGGTTGGATGCCGGGGCTGTTTACTCTATTTTCGATAGCTCGTGGACTTCTCTAGTGCAATGTGTCCCAACGAAAGGGAACATGACTATGGTAACAAATGACAAGCACGAGCTGATACCCACACAAGAATGGTCACCAGATGGAGAGTGTGTATGGACTATCGAAAGCTCAACAAAGTCACTCGAAAAGATCATTTCCCACTCTCATTCCTTGATCAAATGCTTGATAGGTTGGCCGGTCGAGCTTTTTATTGTTTCCTTGATGAATATTCCGGATACAATCAAATTCATATTACTCCTGAGGACCAAGAGTAGACTACTTTCACTTGTCCCTATGTTACTTCTGCATTCTCGCGGATGCTATTTGGGTTATGCAATGCACCAGTGACTTTTCAACGGTGTGTGATGGACATCTTCACGTGGAGGATTTTCTGGAGGTCTTCATGGATGAATTTTCCGTGGTCGGAAATTCTGTTGATAAGTGGTTGAACAACATGGATAAGGTCTTGGAAAGATGTGAGGAAACAAACTTGGTTTTGAATTGGAAAAAATGTCAATGCATGGTCGAAGAAGGCATTGTCCTCGGCCACAAAATTTCAAAGCATGGTATTGAGGTCGAGAAGGCCAAAATTGAGTGATCTCCAAAATCCCACCCCCTATATCTGTGAAGAGAGTGAGGAGCTTCTTGGGTCATGCAAGGTTCTATCGTCGATCCATCAAGGACTTTTCTAAGGTGGTAAACCCCTTGTGTAAACTTTTGGAGAAGGATGTCAAGTTCCATTTGAACGAAGATTGTATGAAGGCATTCGAATTTCTCAAGTTCAAATTGACTAATACTCCTATTATTACCGTACCGGATTGGGTCTTGCCTTTCGAGCTCATGTGTGATGCAAGTGATGTGGTGGTTGGAGCAGTTTTGGGGAACGTATCAACAAAATCTTCCATCTGGTCTACTATGATAGTAAGACCATGAATGATGCCCAAGTCAACTCTACAGTGACCAAAAAAGATCTCCTTGCTATTGTCATTGCTATGGAGAAGTTCCGCCTGAACTTGATGGCTACAAAGGTGATTGTCCACACCGATCATGCGACACTTCAGTATTTGATGAGGAAGAAAGGTTCTAAGGCAAGATTAATGGGGTGGGTGCTTCTATTGCAAGAGTTTGATCTAGAGATTCAAGACCGCAAGGGTAGTAAAAACCAAGTGGTGGAACACTTGTCTCGTTTGGAGTAGGAAGGGAGGCCACATGACGACTTTGATATAAATGATTCCTTGCCCGACGAACAACTTCTATCCATTTCAATGATCGGGATGCCATGGTTCGCCGACTTAGCCAATTATCTTGTGAGTGGTATTGTACCAAATGAGTTCTCTTCAAACCAAAGGAAGAAGCTCAAACAGGATTACCTTGACTATTAGTAAGATGAGTCACATCTCTTCTGGATTTGTACCGATGGTGTGATTCGACGATGTGTACCGGAGGAAGAACAAGTAGAAATTATTGAGGCTTACCACTCTTCACCATATGGTGGTCATCATGGTGGAGCTAGAATGGAAACAAAAGTGTTGAGTTATGGATTCTATTGGCCTACTCTTTACAAGGACGCTAGCGATCTCGTCGAGCGTTGTGATGAATGTCAAAGGGGCGGTGGGATTTCTAAAAAAACTGAGATGCCCCTCATCACCATCTTGGAAATTGACATTTTTTTATGTGTGGGGCATTGATTTTATGGTCAATTCGTGAGATCTTGTGGGAACACTTACATATTGGTAGTTGTGGATTATGTGTCAAAATGGGTTGAAGCCGTGGCTTTACCCAACAATGAAGCTCGAAGTTTGGTGGAAATTTTGAAAAAGAACATTTTCACAAGATTCGGGAGTCCAAGGGCCATTATTAGTGATGGGGGATCTCACTTTTGCAACAAAGCTTTTGATACCTTACTCACAAATTATGGTGTCACTCACAAAGTGTCGACCCCCTATCACCCTCAAGCAAGCGGGCAAGTGGAAGTCTCCAACCGGGAGATCAAGAGTATTTTGTCAAAGACAGTGAATGCCAACCGGACGGATTGGCCAAAGAAACTTGATGATGCTCTTTGGTCTTATAGGACAGCGTACAAAACACCGATTAGTATGTCTCCGTACCGGTTAGTGTACGGGAAAGCTTGTCACTTTCTAGTGGAACTTGAGCACAAGGCTATGTGGGCATTGAAAAAGCTTAATCTTGAATGGGATGTCGCCGCCAACTTAAGGGTGGCATAATTGAATGAGCTTGATGAATTCCGGTAGCATGCTTATACAAGTTCGTCTTTATATAAGGACAAGATGAAGTACCTCCATGACAAGTACATCTGGAACAAGGAGTTCAAAGAAGGTGATCCTGTGTTATTATTCAATTCTCGGTTACGAATGTTTCCGAGAAAGTTGAAGTCTAAGTGGAGTGGTCCATTTGAGGTTGTTCATGTGACACCCTTTGGTGTATTGGACTTGAAGAATAAAAATGATGAAGTATTTAGAGTCAATGGTCACCGGGTGGAGCATTATCTTGGCAAAGTTGGTGATGGTCGCGTTGTGGCGTTAATTCATTTCAAGTGATTGATGGTAATCTGTGTCATGTCGCGGCGTTAAATCAGGCACTTCTTGGGAGGCAACCCATGTTTCTTTTCATTTTTCATTTTCTTCTATGTTAGATAGGTTTTGTATTGAGCTAACTAGTTTTGAAGTAAATTGCAGGAATGAGTGTGCATTGCAGGGACTGTGCTCGAAAATATTGGCCAAGTGTTAAAAAGTGTGGACCGCACAATAATGAATGCAACTGCAGAAAAGAGTCTGCGGTCGCACATCTGGAGACCCAAAATGTGAACTCTCTAAAGTTTTGAGTTGCAGAGAATAGGCCATTCTGCGACCGCACACAAAAATGTGCGGACCACACAAATTTATGTGGTCGCGCTCACTTTTGTATGGACCGCAGAACTTCTTCAAGGTATAGGTAAAGAGTGTGGATCGCACTCAAAATTATGTGGCCGAACTCAACTTAAAATTTTGACCGACTTGGTCAACCTATAAATAAAACCCCAGTGCACTATTCACAACTTTACACACTCTGATCTTTTGAGACCTAAGCAAGCACAGTGCACAACAAATTAGTTCACATACCTCATCCATGTCATCAATGTAGATTATTACATTTATCTTTCATCACTGGTATGTTCAATCCATGTTTAAATTCTTCAATTGTTCTTAATTTTTCTTCTTCATTAGTATAGTTATTTTTAGGCCTAAAATGTCAAATGTTCTTCATATGTGCTTAAAATTGTGTGGGTAATATCATGTATACTCATTGGATACTAGGTAGATCATTAATCATGTTAATTTGAAAATACCATGTCTAAATTGTGCAAAAAATCACAAAACCTAAAATCAGTGCAGTGTGATTTTAAATTGTGCAGCCGCGCACAAAATTGTGCGGTTCGCAGATCTTGAGTTAGCATAAAATGTAAGACATGAAAAGTGCGGACCGCACTCAAAATTGTGCGGTCCGCAGAAAAATTATGCGGCCGTGGAAAAGTGTGTGCGACCGCACTTTTGAAAGACCAGAGAACTTCAATTGTGAGGTCCGCACTTCAGGATGTGCGACCGCTCAATTGTGAGGTCCGCACTTCAGGATGTGCGACCGCACTTTGAAATTGTTCGTCCGCACATGGCAGTCTGCGACCGCACTCAATTTTGTGCGGTCTGCACTATCTCTTTTGTACACTATTTTGCTGCAACTGTTAGCACTATTTTGAACTCTAATTGACTTATGTGCCTTGTATTGCAGACAATGATTAGATCACGAGGTAAAGGCGATACATCTAAAGGGAGAGGTGAAAGCTCCCGAGGCTGAGGAAAAGGCACTCACCCTTTGGGAGTGCAATCAAAATCCATATCCAAAAAGCGACCACTGGGAGAGGTACGGCTACTGAGCCCTCATAAACTAGATTGTATGCCCCATCTAGGGAAGCCTCCGAGTGTTTTTCATCGAAGGTAGAGCCTGAGGCCCAGTCCCAACCACTACAAACCACTGGAGATATCAACTGCGCAATGAACCCTCCACCACAGCAAGTTCTTTTGAGGGATTCTGATGCTGGTAGCCAGGGTACAAAGAATCCTCTACACACACTCATTCTGCACCAATTGCAGTAGATGATGATGATGTTCCTAATGATGGTAGGGTATGTGACACTAGATTGGGCAACCTAGAGAGGTCGAAGAAGAAGGAAGCGTGGGAAGATAGGTTCGTGAGTTTGACTACCTTCACAAAGTTTAGAGAGTGGTGGCCCTAGAGATCGCTCACTCTTGAGCGACAGTTCTTATAGAAGGATTTGGATAGATACAATCCAAATGTCCTTAAGCAAATCCGGGAGCGAAAGGGGTGGATGTAGTTCACCCAGACTCTTATGGATGCAAAAGAACACTTGGTACGGGAGTTTTATGCCAATGTGGAACACATCAAGAAGGGTACCAAAGTGACCAAGTGAGAAACTTGAAGGTCAGATTCGGCCAGTACACTCTGAACACATACCCGAGATTCGAGGAGGTCGAGGCTATCCAGTACATGGAGAATCTTGCTATGGGTGATGCAGCTCACCCTTGGCTAGCTGATATTTTAGCTGCTCCAGGACCACCACCACCGTGGATTACAGCATGGGTTTCTATTAAACGGGCCACCTACAACTTTTAAGCAAAAGGGTGGCAAACTTTTGTATGCAGCCGCATTGACCCAAGCAGGAAAGAGAACAATCTTCCAATCCCCCGAGCAGTTTTGGTGGCTTCTATCATGGCCAGGTACCCAATCAATGTGGCCTCCATCATGTCGGACAACATGTTAGTGGTTTTATGAAAAGGTGAAAGCTCCTACCCATATCCCAACACCCTCACAGAATATTTCACAGATGCAAAGGTGGAACCGAGGAGTTTTGATACAAAAGTGCGGGTCAAGAAGCCCTTCTCATGGTACTCCTTGTAAGGTGCGGACAACCCAAAGTTCAAGGGTAAGGAAACTACCACCTTTGGTCAATCTGGTGCGCCATCGTGGTGGTTACCAAGTCTGCTGATGAGCCATCTATAGCTCCCAAGCCTTCCACAACAGCCGGGCCTTCCACCAAAATAGCTGACATGCCACCACCTCCATCTTGTAGACCATCAGCATCAGTGTCAATGCCTGCCTCATCCACATATCCACTCACTACGCTACGAGTCTCCCAGACATCGGTGAGTCTTAAAAACTGGATACAGACAACTACTTCTAAGTTTTCTGACATATCCAGTGTTGTTGCAGCACAATCTTCTACTGTAGTAGTACCATAGGTCCCTCCGTCAATGGAGGAAACATTGAAGAAGATTCTGGAGAACCAGAAGGCCATTATGGATACACTAGTGGCACATGGGGGAGTTATTGAAGAGTTGGGCAAATAGGTAAAGAAGATGAGGAAATCCCAATCTTTGAAGAAATCAGTGGAGAGAATGAGAAAGGAGGTGACAAAGATTGCAGCAGTTGGTGATTTACTATTTGACCTACTAATGGAGACATATCCATCAGTACCAGCAGTCCCAGCAGCACCATCAGCAGATGCACCAGTTGGCCAGTCTGACGAGCCAGACCTTGCTGCCCACACTGTCGATGAGGTGCTTCAGATGTTCACCAACCCCGTTGTTCCCGAAGCTGAGGATGATGAGATCCAGTTGGAGGAGCCCGAGGATGGTGATGCTTCCATGCATCCTGAGACCAAATAGGGAGTTTTCTTTATTCTCTACCCTTTCTTATTCTGATTTTTGTTAAGTATTGAGGACCATGCTTATTTTTATTCAGGGGGGTGGTCTGTTTTGGTTGGGTTGATTTGATGACATTTTGATGACATTGGCATGTAATAACTTTAATACTCTTTTTATTTTATCTTTAGTTTCTCTTTCATTATGTATATATTCCCCCCTCCCTATTGATGTATATATTTTATTCCTCTCGGTTTGTATATTCATTTGCTTTACTTTTAGTAGTTTGTTTCATAGCTTCTTTATTTTGTTTTCTTAGTAGTATAGCTTCTTATTTACTTTCATAGCTTCTCTTTGATTTGGTAGCTTCTTTTTATGTTTAAGTGAGCAATAAGACTTTAGTTTTCTTAATGTAACGGTTATTTCCAAATGTGGGTTTTGTGTGAACCGGGTGGATCTTCCCAATGATGGATGGCATGACAACCTTCTTAAGGGATTGAGTCTGTTTTTTATGTTTAGGTAAAAACAGTAGTATTAATGAATAAAAGGGTCAAGCATGCTTCACTTAGTACCAACACTCTTAACTACATTCTTATGGTTAAAAACAAGCTTTTGGAAAGAAATGGCTCTAGTTAGTGACATTGTGACTCTTATGTTGACTTAGGCAATCATCGAGTGGTTTAGTTGAATCATTAGAGATTTTCAATATTGAATGTGGTTGTTGTGGGCCCCCAAATCTATTCTCTTTAACAATCCGGCTGTGTGAGAGGTGAGATATTTTGTCAAGTCCAAGTACCCGTGCGAATGGTCTAGAACTTGCCCCGAATGTGTTTCTAGGAGAAATTCTAAGTTTTGCTGGCTTGAGAAGTGATTGTAGGTTCTCCTTGACCCGTTTTGAAACTTTCCATGGCCCACAAATTATACTATCCCTAGTCAACCCGTTTGAGCATAAAGCCTTTTTCATTCGATAACATGTTACAAGCCTTTACCCATTTTATATTGACCCTCTCTTGGCACCCGAGCTTTCCTTAGCACTCATGAGAAACAAATGGCGAAAACATAAGTTTGGGGGGAGAGACGAGGAGTTTGAAAGTGGCATTAAGGCACCAAAAGAGAAAGTAATGAAGAAAAAATAGGCAAAGAAAAAGAAATAAAGAACAAAAGAAAAACACAAAAAAGAAAGTGAATAATGTTAAGGTTTGAAGGGATTCAAAAGAACGCAAAAGTGCAAAGCGCGGAGAAAACAAAGAAGGAGAATATGAATATCATGACCAAGAAAGAGTGATGTCAAGTATCTCTAGTTCCCCTAAGGAAAAAGGAAATTACTCAAAGAGTCGGCAAAGCATGAGCCAAAAAGAGACAATGGAGTGCTTAAGGAAAGATGAACACATTCTATTCCTACATTTCCGACCTTAGTCCAAAAGCCTTCACTACATGCCGAAAAATCCCTACGTGATTTCAACCCGAGTAAGCTTACATTAGTGGTGATCTACATGAGGGGCAAGCATATGGTACTTAGATCCGTACTTGTGACATTCTTTTGAGAGTGATGAGCAAACCTTTCACAAATCATTGAATTGAGTGCTACATTCTTGAGTCAGATGAGCTTACGGAAACGATAGGAGGAAAATTTTGGGATCCACAGTGACCTACATGAAAGTGCAAACTTCCTTGATAAATAAAGTCAACTCTTGATGCTCAAGTGTCACATTAATGTTATTTGTGCTTTAACATTCAAAACATGGCCTTGTTGATAATTAATGAGTGTGTGGATAATTGTTGGTCCCAATTGATGTGTGTTTCATTCAACTTAGGCCATCTGAAACGACTCTCTTCTTGTGGAGGTGGAATTACCTTATTTGCTTGAGGACAGGCAAAAGCTTAAGTTTGGGGGAGATGATAAGTAGGTATTTTGACTGCTTATTTGCACTCTTTTACTTTCGTTTAGCTCAAAAACGCTTAAAGGTATTCCCGTGAACTAATGAAATGTACTTTCTTGCAGGAAAATTGGAAAATGAGCCAAAGAGATGAAAATCAATTCAAAGAGGAGTAAATTTGGACAAGGACTAAAACAAAGCAAAAAAGAACTAAGTGTGAACCGCACAATATTGTGTGCGATCGCAGACTATGAAGAATTTCTTACTAAATTCATGTGCAAAGTGCGGACCACACAATTATTGTGTGGCAGAAGTTGAGGTTCAGAGAGATGGTATTTTGGGGATCACACTATTATTGTGCGGCCGCGAAGTTCAAAAGTGAAGTCGCACTTAGAAATGTGCGGTCTGCAGAAATCTCTCATGTCCAGCTCAAGTTCAAGAGTGCGTCCGCACTCAGAAATGTGCGGTCCGCAAAATCTGAAGAAGTGCGGCCGCAAACCAGAATTGTGCAGCCGCAGAACCTCCGCAGGGGAAATTTTGTTCGATAATTTCAGCTGGGTATAAATAGATCGTTTTGTCAAATTTAGGTTATGTTTGAACACCTGAAAGTAGATAGCCGTTTTTCCTTAACTGTTTTGGGTAACTTTGTAATAGTTTATCATTTTAACATTAGATTGTCTTCCCTTTATCATATATTATGAGTTTAATCTTATTTTATTCTTTAGTGTCTTCAATTTTATAAATGAGTAGCTAAATTTTTAGCTAGGCTTGTGACCCAACCGTAGTGTGGGTGCCTAATGGGTGTTTAATTTACGGCTTGTTTGTGATTGGGTGAGTGATATTTAGCCTAGTTCTTGCTTAAATTTTAGAATCAATAGTTGCAAACATTGATTCACGCCTAATTGACCTAGTCTCTACTTGAGAAAGAGAGATTAAGTCTAGGAAAACTTGGCTAACAGGGAATTGGGGTGAATTCAAGAAATTGATAACCCCAATCAAAGGGTCAAATCTAGAGATAGTAAGACCCGACTTGAGCATCTATCACTAGTTTGGTGAATTACCCATTTGGACTTGAGAAAGTCAAATTGGGTAAAACCACCGAGAGGTATAGAGTGGGTAATCGCGTGTGATTGCTATATTACACACCGATCAACCAAACCTGCCCTAAAGCCCACAGTTCGTTAGGTAACCAACTAGGTGGAAGTCACATCCCTAGATCGTTTATAAACTTGAAAAACAACAACACCAAAAATATCGTTCCTTAGCTTTTCATTTACAAACATTAGCATAAAAATTAGAAGTAGAAAGAAACAACCAATTATGTGGAAGTTCAATTTAGCCACATCATACACTTAGTCTAGATATATACTTAATCCAATATAAGCTCTCTGCGGAATCGACCCCGACTCACGTTGGGTAATTATAATTGCATCGACCGCTTCACAATCCCAATTAGTGGTGTGAATTTGGGCGACATCAATACTCTTTGCCTTTTTATTTTTTCCCCCCACCGCAGAGGAACGTCTCCTTCTTTTGTTGTTTGTTCTCCGGTCGAGGACTCCGAGAAGAAGCACTTGCACCAGAAGCAGGCCCAAAGACACGTGTTCAGGTAAAAGCACCTCCTACAGCAGCCTCACCGCGTCAACATGATTAGCCAAAATGTCCTCCCTGGGGTAGAGGTGAATTCTAAAAGTGAAAAAGTTTAATCAACTTTCTTATACGAAAGGAAAAAACAAGATGAGTTTGACCTACCATGATATTTGGCCTTCCACCCACATTTAAGGGCTAATTCTTTCCACGTGCGGGTCTTGGGCATGGTCACATCCAAAATGGATTGGACCCACTGTTCCAAGCCTTCAACCCTCAGTGGAGTCCACCGAGTTTCTGAAATACGTGAAAGAAGAGTAATCAGTAACAACGTGGGGTGATCTTTAACTAGAAGAAGAGACAAACGATGAACCTACGAGTGCGGTTCCATAATTCTGAAAAGGATAGAGTTGTGGACGGAATGATGTCCCCGGTGGAAACTGCAACTAACCATTCCGTCCACCCATGGTCGTTGTCATCATCCATGATGGTTAACAGAGCATGGTGGCCACTTTTACTGAAATTTATCATTCCCCTGCAGAAAATCTTGGGAGAATAAAGGTTCATTAGTCGAGCCGGGGCTAGCTCCTCCCTCGTCTCCTGGCATAGACGCCGAAGGCAAGAAACATTCCTTCATACAAAAGGACTTACTTGTGCCAGGCATACCTGGTAACGGATGCAGAACTCTATGATAACATATTCAAGCTCCCCGCTCAAAGAAAATAGCCCCAAAGTGAAGGGATACGTATAAAAATACGTGAAACCCATCTTGGGTAAGGTTATCTGCTCCGCCAGGTCAGGAGCGATGATTTCTAAGTCATGGCAATGATAGTCTTCCTTCACAGGAGAAATGCTGGAAGGACGGATAGAGGAAGGATACACGCCAATAGCCCACGTGCAGGGATTAGCGGAAGGGTACTTCTCTTCGAAGTCCTTAGTTGTAACAAGGCTCTTTGGGATGTGGTGCTCACCATAGGAGGAGAAGCATCATTAGCTTTACCTTTGTTCTTTGATGAACGAAGGTTTTTGGAAGAAGAAGCCATTTTCATCAGAAGGAAGGAAGAGTTTTTCTCTGAAGAAGAAGGTTAGAGAAAGTTGAAGACAAATACTAGTTAAATAAAGAGAATTTGAAAAAATTTGGAAAATTATGAAGTTTACATGAAGAGGTTTGATGCGTGTAAGTAAAGGAATAAGCGGCTAAAATCGTGGCCATAATTACCTCGATAACCAGCAAAAGTGCTGATAAATCGTGGAATGACGTGTGTTCGAGGCATTAAATACGGAGGGACGTGCGACTAATCAGCCATCAGAAATTTTTCAAAGGGGGGCAGAGAATTTTTGCCAAAAAATGTATCTCTACAAACTTCCCGATGACACAAAGTTATGACACCAGAAAGAAAGAGGACTATCTTTATAGGGTAAAATATGTTCATATTTAATGATCGCATGAGAAAGTGACACGTGAAACCAAAGACAGAAGACAGTCGGGCCCGAAGGCAATGATCTCGCTTGTTATCGGAAAGAATGATATTCATAAAGGCAAAATTAATGTCTGCCACCCGGTGTCATTCAGTGAAGAATACTCTATAACATTAAGTGCACGGTCCGTTACAGAGAATATGGCATTCACTGCCTATCGTTACACATTCTTCAATGGCACACATAATTATCATTTAAGAGGGGCATGATCCTAGGACCTTGTTCCGTAGATGTAACTATAAAATAGTGAGCTCAACCATCATTGTAAAGGACACGAATTTTTTGACAAGCATACACTATACTCTATTCAAAGCTCAATAACACTTTGCTTTCTTGCTTATTTACATTGCTCTTATTTCCATCAGAAGTTGTGTTCCCGGGCTCAAGATCTCTATTATCTTATCTCGATTTTAACGCTAAGTCTTATATTTTTGTGTAATTCATTTATCATTTTAGGATCAAATTATTCACTTGTCTATAAACTACGTATAAATTTAACTGTACCATTTTACGGGTAAATAATAGGTTTCCTTTTATTTGTTCCAATTCTCTTAATAATGTGAATAAAAAATTCATACCCTTTTTGGCTTCTTTGCACTTACACAGTTGTTTAAACTTCATATTGTTTCTGTGAAGTCGCAGTAGCAATATCAACTATGGACTTCTCAATGACGAGTTTTAATTAATTGTTGGCTCATCTTGTCACCTAAAATAGTTGCAAGCCCTTTTTATTTTACAACATACAAGTAATTATTAATGAATGAGTGAAACCACATATCCTATCTAAATATTAATAGATAAAATTACTCACTTTTAAAAGTTTGTAACCCCAAAATCTTTGGCCGCGTTATTCATCAGTCGTTGAAGTACTCAAGTAACAGTAATCACCACAGTGGCTGATATGGCATTCTGTGAAATGCATTGAACTTTGTAAAACGTTAGACTAATCTAAGATGAAGTTAATGAGAAAAGTAAATGGGAGAGAAGTAGAAGAAAATAGGCCAATAGGGACTGTCGCACCCCTTTTTCTCGCGAAATCGGGTTTCGACACGTGAGAACTCTTTTAAGGAAGGGTATCAAAAGAGAGATTCGCCACCTAACAGGTTAAGGTGCATTAGGGCACTTTTTTGCAAATAACTCTGGATTAACCAGTTGCGTCACCAAAGATCGGGTAAGGGCTCAAATTACCTTGAGGAGAAGGTGTTAGGCACTCCTCGAGGTTCACAACGGTGGATCTCGTCCGAACTCAAATTATATGAATTAGTCTAAGGAAGGGGAAGCAATTTGGGCAAATAAAATAAAATGATTGATTTTAAACAAAGGTGGGGGGTACTAAGCTTTTTAGCCTAAAGGGTCACCCCGTGCAACATAAATAACACTTTGTAACTCCCTCGAGATGGGGTGTTACTCATATTATTTCAGCGGGCACAGACTATCATCTCCTGCTACCCGATTACTATCTTTAAGTTGATTACCTAAAGCGTACTAACCAATTCTAAGTCGTACTCTATGCGTGCACTACCCGTCATGTGCCTATGATTCAGGAGGAGTTTGGACCTCTATTTCAGGGTGGTTCTAGACATTTAACTTAGGTTTCTCAAAAGGCAAACTACTAGGCGACATGCAAGACATTTAGGACTTTCAAACATAAGAAAATAAGGGCTCAAGCTAGCCTCCGCGTTTAGACAACAAATGCACGACAAACTGATTAACATTGACAGATTTTAATGAATTAAGGTTACAGAATCATATGGGCAGGATCTCTATATGATATTGAATTAGTGGGCAGACAGTTATACGCAAAAGCCAGTTCCTTAATACACTTTCCAAAAACTACATGATTTGCCTACTGATTTTAAGCATAAAGGGATTAAACCTATAGTCATGATGTCTAGTTGTTTTACGCGATAAAAATAGTGATAATCACAGAAGCACATTCAGAATCACTTATTTGATCCTATAGGCAAGTTTTCTATTGATGACAATAACACAATGTTTAAAAACTCCTGAACAAACGGGCAAGATGGTAATTAAATTGATTCAAACCTATAGGCATGTTTTTTATAATTTGATCCGGTTTTAGATCCTATAGACATAATTTCTATAATTTGTGAATAAGGCAGCATGTAAGCAGAATACTGCACGCACATTGAATATTAAATCCCCTACATGCATGGTTTCTAAGAAGCATAATACAATTAAACCAAGTATTGAACCTATAGTCAGAATTGTTAACATATAATGACCGAACATAATACGATACCTATAGGCATGATGTCTAACACACGACATACAATAACACATTATCAAACCTATAGGCAGGATTTCTACCCAATTTATTGCAAGTATAAGATAAAAAAATCCATTTCCCAATTTCACTAATACCCCCAAAATGTTATTACATAAATTATTACAAGTCTAGAATGAATATAAGAAATTACATAGCAGAATAGATATATGGCGCCTACAGCAGGCCCAAAATACACCTGGACAGTCCAGGTAATCATTCTCTCAATTCACAAAAGTTCCAAAGTTACGTAATCATAGACACAAAGCATCCAAGAGATGAGTGATTCACCCCAATGAACACTAGACAAGGTTGAGCATATAGAACCAAGGCTCTAGTGTGTCAAATTCCCAAGGGCTTCAAGAACCCAGGGTAGTGCTCACACGAGGGTGGTTAGAAAATATAGTTTAGAGGAGGGATTAGTGGACCCAATCCTAGTGTGTCAGAGTTCACAAAGGTCTCAAATGAACCCTGAGCAGTGCTCACATTAGGGAGGGCAAAGGACAGAACTTAGGCAGCATTGGATAAGAGTGGGATTCAAAAGAGTTTATGTGACAAGGAAAGAAAGGACCAAAATTGAGAAAACAGGAATTGAAGATTTAAACAGACATAACCAAATTGAGTCAACAAGCAGACACTTAAATACCTCATATAACCTAAAAAAGAACTAGTTTAATGAAACTGCTAAACAGGTTTCATACTCAGCACAGTAGCAGTCACGTGCTAAAAAGGGACTGGAAAAGAACATGTTTGCAAGTTTGGCAAAGTTATAGGTGCAGAATGAGTCAAAGCATGCTTGAATTAGGTTAAGTACATATCATAATGTTATTATCAGGAAAACTAGAACAACATCATGGAAAGGGGGACGGTATCATATTAGCAAAAAGGGTGAACTTATAGTCATAAGTTAAGACACATATACTCAGTAAAATCATGTCAAGTAGCAGGTAATATTGTCATAATGGTGTAAACAAAGGTGATCCAGTTTATATCAAAGGTTTATTTTCAAAGTAGCAATTAGAACATGATGAGACAGTCATTTCAAATTACCAACAAACATCAGAGGAGTGTGGGGGTCGAGTGATCATGTTGACATAATAGCAGAGAGGCAGATTACAACTAGAAGTAAGAATCACAGTTGTAAGATATTCACTACATGGGTTCAGGGTAAGGGAATAGACATGTTCATGGGCATTCAAGGGTTGATCCACTAACTAGATAGAACTTAAAGAAGTTTAAATAACTTCATAACATGTAACATTAGGAGCAGACAATTGTTAAAGGGACTAAGACATTCAAAACTAATAAGATAATGCCTAAACATGTCTCATATGCATATTGGATCATTGATTCAGCAATAATAACATGTACAAATCAGGGATATGTATTGATGTTTTAGACTTCAATACTACACAATATTATAAGTTAATTGTGCAGTACCCAATTTGCGAGTGTTGTCTAATAAGAAGAACCTGGTTCCTCTTATTCTACTACTTACTACTGTTTGTGGAATAATTAAGCAGTAATAGTAAAGACTCAGAGATTTTTACGTGGAAAACACCTGGCTCAAAAGGTGAAAAAATCACGACCTACTCCTCAATAGGATTTTCTCAAAACTCTTCACTAAACTCTGAGCCAAAAACGGACTTACAAAATAAACTCTTTTGCAATCATAGGACTAACTCTAATCCTCTTTGTATCAACTAGCCTCTAGATAATTTTTACAGAATTCAAGCTAACTCTAACTTGATCAGTTTGTACCTATTACAATTGCTTCTACGAAAGCTGATAAGATACAGTATTTAAACTCCTACTACAATCAACTAAACTCAATATACAAACGATGAAACCGTTTCTTCTAGTCGAGATGTAGCCTTTGTATCGCACAACAACTCTGCTTGCAAAACCTCTGGAACTTTTGCTTCAGAACTTGATTCACTTTTGCACTTGTGCGTCACCTCTTTCAGCAGTAATACATTGATTATTTATAGAGTCCGTTTGTTGAGTCCATGATTCAATTCTGATCCAACTCTTCCTTGGAAAACGAGTTTGATTGTAACTCAACTTCCTTTCTCTATTTCTGTCATAGCTGAAAGCAACTTCTTCTCTTATCAATTTGCAACCTTTTCGTATTAGGAGACATTCTCTTAGTTCTTTGATACTTAGCAATCACTGATATCTCCTAGACTTGTACGATTCGTGATCCAACTGCTTCATTCAGAAGTGTATGCTATGATGGACCTGGTTCAACTGGACATCTTTTGTCAATCTTCAAAACTCATTCAGTGACATGGGCCAACAATATGTAAGAATGAAAGTGCAGAAGTTAAGTGACTCACCAATCAAGCGTGAAAATGCACAAAATAATGGAAGTCCACAGTATATAGAAAGGTTTCATAACTAAATAGCCTTGGCTTCCGGGCGGCCAAAGTTAGAATGCAAAATAAGAATAACTTTAGGTCTAGTAAGCTATAGTGAGTTCAGAAAGAATAGTCGAAGGTCCTCTAAAGGGAATGAGGGGAAGAGTATATATAGTGATAGAAATCAGCACATAAACATGGAAACCAGTCAGTCATATGCAAGAAAATATTCCAGAATCAGTTATAGATAATTTAGGGAACAAATCAAGGGACTTAACAGATTAAGGAAGCACCCCAAAATTATTCGGAATAATACAAGGAATGCAAAATCATTTAGAATATTACGTCAGACAAAAATTAGGGAAACACAAGATTATTAAGAATATTCGGGCAAGTATTAAAGGAAACACAAATAATACCAAAATAAAAGAAATTATTCAGAATATTTAAGCAAATATTAAAGGAAACACAAATAATACCAAACAAAATATTATTCAGAATATTTAAGCAAATATTAAAGTAAAAGTCAGGGAAAACATAAAGAAAGAAAGTAATCGAACACATCAAGGAAAGATTCACTAGAATCAGTAAGAAAAGGAAAAAAGATTCAAACCCTAGTTTTAGGAAAAGTGTGAAATCAGTGGAAAATATAAAATAAGGTAAAAAAGCACAAAAGATGGGATGAATAGAGGTAGAATAGCGTTAAAAATCAGGAAATCAGACTTGTTTAGTTCCCATTGAAAGGGTTTAAAACCCTTAATTTGGGGTAAGTAAGAATCATCAACAGATATGGAAAATATCGTTACTCATAAAGAGTCAATGATGAACATAGACGGAATAACTACAAAAATCAGAGGTGTGAACCGATTTAGTTTGATTTTGGTAAGAATTGATTTCCATGTTAGGCAAGAAACTACGTAAGATCATATACGAGTGGTCAGTGGTGAGGAGAGGTGAGTAAGGTAAGGGAATCCATGGTGGATTTCATTTTGGGTCTGGATTAGGGGTGGGGGGGTTGATAGGAGCGGCAGCTAGGGTTCATGAGAGATGAGAGACGAGAGAGTTCTAGGGCGGCGGGGTAGTGTAGAATGATTTAGGGTTAGGGGTTTGTTATAGCTAAAGGGACGGGTGTAACATGGACTGTTGATCTTAGAGATCAACGGTCACGATTTAAAGGGTCCTGGGTCGGGTGTGTAAATGGGTATGGGGACTGGGCAGATGGGTCTTGGGCCAAGGGTATTGGGATGGTGTAAGGGTGTTGGGTTAAATCTGAAAATAGGGGATTTTAGGGTTAGATTTTAAATACCCACTATTTAACAATTAATTAATTAAAAAAATAACTAATTAATAGCAAAAATATAATTTATGCATGAAAATGATTAAAAATAATTACTTAACATTATGAAAATATAAAAATTCATTTTCTGTGTAAATAATGTAATTATATATGCATGTTGGCTATTATTGCAAAGTGTGCAATTTAGGCCTAAAAAGCAAATGTAATTATGATAAATGCATTGAAAATATTAAAAACCTCCTATTGGTATAAATGATAAGTTTAGATGATTTAATCATCATAAGAATAATTTGTAGGGTAATTATTGGATATTTGTATAATAGAAATGCAGAAATAAATTGAATAAAAGGCTTTAAAATTATGAAAAATACTTGTGTATGCTTGTAAATCAAATGATGATGCATATGCACTATTTTGAATGTGTGTGTGTGTGTGTGTGTGTGTGTGTGTGTGTGTGTATATATATATATATAGTAGAAAAGGCAGAGCTTAGCCTTATGCAATTAAGGAGGCAAGGCTTAGCCTCATGCAAGATTGGAGACAATGCTTAGTCTCATGCAGTGGGAAGGCAGAGCTTAGCCTTATGCAATTGAGGAGGCAGGGCTTAGCCTCATGCAAGATTGAAGACAATTCTTAGTCTCGTGCAAAATTGGAGACAATGCTTAGTTTCATGTCGTGGAAGGAAGAGCTTAGCCTCATGCAAGATTGGAGACAATGCTTAGTCTCATGCAATGGGAAGGTAGTGCTTCTCCTTACACAATTGAGGAGGCAAGGCTTAATCTCATGCAAGATTGGAGAATACTGCACGCACATTGAATATACAATTCCCTACATGCATGGTTTGTAACAAGCAGAACACAATTAAACCAAGTATTGAACCTATAGGCAGGATTGGTAACATATAATGACTAAGCATAATAAGATACCTATAGGCATGATTTCTAACACACGACATACAATAACACATTATCGAACCTATAGGCAGGATTGGTAACATATAATGACTAAGCATAATAAGATACCTATAGGCATGATTTCTAACACACGACATACAATAACACATTATCGAACCTATAGGCAGGATTTCCATCCAATTTATTGCAAGTATAAGATAAAAAAATCCATTTTCCAATTTCACTAATACCCCAAAATATTATTACAATAATTATTACAGACCCAGAATGAATATAATAAATTACATAGTAGAATAGTTATAGGGAGACTACAGCAGGCCCAAAATACACCTGGACAGGCCAGGTCTTCATTCTCACAATTCACAACAGTTCCAAAGTTACATACTCATAGACACAAAGCATCTAAGAGTTGAGTGATTCACCCAGTGAACACAAGACAAGGGTGAGCATATAGAACCAAGGCCCTAGTGTGTCATAGTTCCCAAGGGCTTCAAGAACCCAGGGCAGTGCTCACACTAGGGTGGTTAGCAAAGATAGTTCAGAGGAATGATTAGTGGACCCAATCCTAGTGTGTCAGAGTTCACAAGGGTCTCAAATGGACCCTGAGAAGTGCTCACAAATTAGGGAGGCCAAAGGACAAAACTTAGGCAACATTGGCTAAGAGTGGGATTCAAAATAGTTTATGTGACAGGGAAAGAAAGGACCAGAATTGAGAAAACATGGATTGAAGATTTAAACAAACATAACCAAATTGAGTCAACAAGCAGACACTTAAATGCCTCATAGAACCTAAAAAAGAACTAGTTTAATGAAACTGATAAATAAGTTTCGGACATAGCACATAACAGTCACATGCTAAAAAAAGGTTGGAAAAGAACATGTTTGCAAGATTAGCAAAGTTATAGGTGCAGAATGAGTCAAAGCATGCTTGAATTAGGTTAAGTACACATCCTAATGTTATTATCAAGAAAATCAGAAAAACATCATGGAAAGGGGGACGACATCATATTAGAAAAAAGGGTGAACTTACAGTCATAAGTTAAGACACATATACTCAATAAAATCATGTCAAGTAGCAGGTAATATTGTCATAATGGTCTAAACAAAGGAGATCCGGTTTATATCAAAGGTTTATTTTCAAAGAAGCAATTCGCACATGATGAGACAGTCTTTTCAAATTACCAACAAACATCAGAGGGGTGTGGGGGTCGAGTGATCGTGTTGACATAATAGCAGAGAGGCAGATTACAACTAGTAGTAAGAATTCCAGTTGTAAGACATTCACTACATGGGTTCAGGGTAAGGGAATAAACATGTTCATGGGCATTCAAGGGTTGATCCACTAACTGGATAGACCTTAAAGAAGTTTAAATAACTTCAGAATATGTAACATCAGGAGTAGACAAGTGTTAAAGTGACTAAGGCATACAAAACTAATAAGATAATGCCTAAACATCTCTCATATGCATATTGGATCATGGATTCAACAATAATAACATGTACAAATCAGGGATATGTAAGAATGAAAGTGCAGAAGTTAAGTGACTCACCAGTCAAGCGAGAAAAATGCACAAAATAATGAAAGTCCACAGTATATAGCAAGGTTTCAGAACTAAATAGCCTTGGCTTCCAGCCGGCCAAAGTTAGAATGCAAAATCAGAATAACTTTAGGTCTAGTAAGCTATAGTGAGTTCAGAAAGAATAGTCAAAGGTCCTCTAAAGGAAATGGGGGAAGAGTATATATAGTGATAGAAAGCAGCACATAAACATGGAAACCAGTCAGTCATATGCAAGAAAATATTCTAGAATTAGTTATAGATAATTTAGGACACAAATCAAGGGACTTAACAGATGAAGAAAGCACCCCAAAATTATTCGGAATAATACAAGGAATATAAAATCGTTTAGAATATTAAGGCGGATAAAAATTCGGGGAACACAAGATTATTCAGGATATTCGGGCAAGTATTAAAGGAAACACAAATAATACCAAAAAAAAAATTATTCAGAATATTTAAGCAGATATTAAAGGAAACACAAATAATACCAAACGAAAAATTATTCGGAATATTTAAGCAAATATTAAAGTAAAAGTTAGGAAAAACGTAAAGAAAGAAAGTAATCGAACACAGAAAAAAAGATTCACCAGAATCAGTAAGAAAAATAAAAATGATTCAAACCCTAGTTCTAGGGAAAGTGTGAAATCAGTGAAAAATACAAAATAAGGTAAAAAAATCACATAAGATGGGATGAATAGAGGCAGAATAGCGTTAAAATTAGGAAATCAGACCTATTTAGGTTCGATTGAAAGGGTTTGAAAACCCTAATTTGGGGTAAGTAAGAATCATCAACAGATATGGAAAATATCGTCACTCACAAAGAATCAATGATGAACATAGATGGAATAACCATAGAAATCAGAGGTGTGAACCGATTTGGTTCGATTTTGTCAAGATTTTCTTGCCATGTTAGGCAAGCAACTAAGTAAGATCATATACGAGTGGTCAGTGGTGAGAAGATGTGAGTAAGGTAAAGGAATCCATGGTGGATTCCGTTTTGGGGCCGGATTTGGGGGGGGGGGGGGTTGATAGGAACGGCGGCTAGGGTTCATGAGAGATGAGAGAGATCTAGGGCGGTGGGGTAGTGTAGAATGATTTGGGTTAGGGGTTTGGTATAGCTAAAGGGGCGGGTGTAACGTAGACCGTTGATCTTAGCGGTCACAATTTAAAGGGTCATAGGTCGGGTGTGTAAATTGGTTTGGGGACTGGGCTGATGGGTCTTGGACCAAGGGTATTGGGCTGGTGTAAGGGTGTTGGGTTAAATCCGAAAATAGGGGATTTTAGGGCTAGATTTTAAATACCCACTATTTAACAAATAAATAATTTAAAAAATAATTAATAAATAGCAAAAATATCATTTGTGCATGAAAATGATTAAAAATAATTACTTAACATTATAAAAATATAAAAAAATTCATTTTCTATGTAAATAATGTAATTATATATGCATGTGGGCTATTATTGCAATGTGTACAATTTGGCCCTAAAAAGCAAATGTAGTTGTGATAATGCACTGAAAATATTAAAAACCTCCTATTGGTATAAATGATAAGTTTAGATGATTAAATTATCATAAGAATAATTTTTAGGGTAATTATTGGATATTTATATAATAAAAATGCAGAAATAAATTGAATAAAAGGCTTTAAAATTATGAAAAATACTTGTGTATGCTTGTAAATCAAATGATGATGCATATGCACTATTTTAAAAGTGTGTATATATATAAGGGGAAAAAATGGTACCAACAGTTGCCCCTCTTTATCCGGAAAGGATGAAAGAGTTGTCTGGTAAAGAAATGATGATTGATTTTGACCGAATGGGGTGATTTTGAAAAAATATAGGCCGGACTCTTATTTCTGAGCTGCCTACATATCCCTGGTTTTACAGGAATCAAGCATGTGTAGTTCTGGATCCCACTGTGGAATAAACCGTTGGAGTTATTGTAAGAAATGACAAGATATTCTGGATAGGACAGTATCGCGATTGTAAATGGATGTATCTCGGAATAGTTGTGGATAATTGACTAGTTATCGGATGGGAATGGTTACGGACGGTGATTGGTTACGTTTGAAATAGTGCAAGATATGAACGTCGAATGGAAACCGGAGCGAAGATGCATACAAATACATATAGATTATTGCATGAATTTAAACATGATGTATATTCCCTCTGGACCATGGAGATCGTCTTTGGACAGGGAGGATGATGTCTTTAGACCATCTCGGGCCATGAATTGTGAGATAGGGGATTCGCAGGCCATGAAATGATGTTCTTGGGCTATGAAGATGGTGCATATGAACCATGATGCCTTTGAATAATGATGTGCAATATTAAGAGATCCTCAGGCCATGTCATGGTATCTTCCGACTATGAGGATGATGCCTTCGGACTATGACGCCTTCGTAAAAATTTGGCTATGATTCAGACCATGAGATGCAAAGACATGATGCTTGAGATGAAACAAGACAGAGCTTGGTCTTGTGTAGAGTCTGGGGCAGAGCTTAGCCCCGAGAGAAGAGAATAATTCAAGGTTTTGGACAGCGCAACATTTGTGGTTATGCAAGGAGAGACAATGCTTAGTCTCGTGCAAGATTGGAGATAATGCTTAGTCTCGTGCAGTAGAAAAGGCAGAGCTTAGCCTTATGCAATTGAGGAGGCATGGCTTAGCCTCATGCAAGATTGGAGACAATGCTTAGTCTCGGGCAGTGGGAAGGCAGAGCTTAGCCTTATGCAATTGAGAAGGCAGGCCTTAGCCTTATGCAAGATTGGAGACAATTCTTAGTCTCGGCAAAATTGGAGACAATGCTTAGTATCATGCAGTGGGAAGGCAGAGCTTAGCCTCATGCAAGATTGGAGACAATGCTTAGTCTCATGCAATGGGAAGGTAGTGCTTAGCCTTACGCAATTGAGGAGGCAGGGCTTAGTCTCATGCAAGATTGGAGACAATGCTTAGTCTCATGCAATAGGAAAGGCAAAGCTTAGCCTTATGCAATTAAAGAGGCAGAGCTTAGCCTCATGCAAGATTGGAGACAATGCTTAGTCTCAAGCAATAGGAAGGTAGTGCTTAGCCTTATGCAATTGAGGAGGTAGGGCTTAGCCTCATGCAAGATGGAGACAATGCTTAGTCTCATGCAAAATTGGAGACAATTCTTAGTCTCATGCAATAAGAAAGGAAGATCTTAGCCTTATGCAATTAAAGAGGCAGAGCTTAGCCTCACGCAAGATTGGAGACAATGCTTAGTCTCATGCAATAACAAGGTAGTGCTTAGCCTTATGCAATTAAGGAGGTAGAGCTTAGCCTCATGCAAGATGGAGACAATGCCTAGTCTCATGCAATGAATAGATAACAAGTGATAGTAGAGTATTTCTTAGCTGGAGATATGTTTGAGTTCGATAGCTTTATTGTTATGAAGATAGTGATTCTGATGGACGTGCGTATTTGCGAATATTCCTTGTTCCTTCTTGCCATAGAATTTTGAGGGTCCTCCTCGAAATTTTGCACCAGTTATTCAGACGATTTTTGGCTGTTCCGCATACGGCGCCGTTGGCTGAACTTGCTCCGAAAATTTGAGGGTCCTCCTCAAATCCTGCCCCAGTTTCTGATTGTGGAAAAATGAAAATTTTATTGAATTGTGACCGAACCTATAGGGCTGCCTACGTATCTCCTCTTAAACGGGAATCAGGTCAAGCGTAGTTTAGTTAAATCAATTGCATAAATGTAAACAACTTTAAACATAGTATCTTTTGACTATATCTAAGTTAATAGGCTTCGACCAAATCTCTCCGTCCATTTATGAGAGTATGCGTGATCCTCATGTCAGTACTCTTTGAACCATATAGGGTCCTTTCCGGGTGAGAATTTTCCTTTGGCTTCATCCTGATGTGAAAAGATTCATTTCAGCACCAGCTACCCCGGTGCGAACAGTCTAGGTTTGACCCTTTTGTTGAAAGCTTTGGGCATTCTATTCTGATAAAGCAAACCATGACATACTGCATTCATTCTTTTCCCCTCAATTAGAGCTAATTGTTCATAGCGACTTATTACCCACTCTACATCAGTGAGTTCAACTTCCTGTATAATTCTCAAAGAAGGAATTTCTACCTCGGCGGGAATGACGGCTTCAGTACCGTAGACCAATAAGTAAGGAGTTGCCCCGGTTAACGTGCTGACTATGGTGCAGTATCTCTATAAGGCAAACGGTAAATTCTCATGCCATTGCTTGTGGTTATCTACCATCTTCCTTAGTATCTTCTTAATATTCTTGTTGGCGGCCTCCCCGACTCTATTAATTTGGGGCCGGTATACTGTGGAGTTTTTGTGCTTGATTTTGAAGGTCTCGCACATAGTTTCATTAGGTCACTATTGAGATTGGCAGCATTGTCAGTGATGATGGATTATGGAATCCTGAATCGACAAACAATACGGTCTCTAACGAAATCTGCGACGACTTTCTTGGTGACAGCCTTGTAAGATGCAGCTTCAACCCATTTCGTGATGTAGTCTATGACCACCATAATGAAGTTGTGCCCGTTTGAAGCGACATGCTCGATTGGTCCAATGATATCCATTCCCCAGGCGGCAAAAGGCCATGGTGCACTTATTGCATTAAGTTTATTTGGAGGCACCTGTATCATATCTGCGTGTATTTGACACTGATGACATTTCTGCACATACCTGATGCAACCTGTTTCCATAGTTATCCAGAAATATCCTGCTCTGAATATCTTCCTGGCCAAAACTAAACCATTCATATGCGGTCCGCAAGTTCCATCATGTATCTCTTCAAGCAGTTTGGAAGCTTCCTTGGCGTCAACACACCATAATAGCCCTAGATCTGGAGTCCTTCTATACGAAATTCCTCCGCTTTGGAAGAAATGGTTGGACAATCTCTGGAGCGTGCGTTACTGAGTATGATTTGCATGCTCTCGGTATTCTCCTTTTTCCAAATACTCCTTGATATCGTGAAACCACGGATTTCCATCCGTTTCTTCTTCAACATGAGCACAGTAAGCTAACTGATTATGGATCCTTACCGGAATGGGATCGAGAAAATTCTTATCTGGATGCTATATCATGGAGGACAAGTGGCCAATGCATCTGCGAACTCATTCTGGATTCTCGGGTCATGCCTGAACTCTATCTTCGTGAACCTCTTCATCATCTCTTGTACATGATATAGGTATGGTAATATCTTGGTATTCTTTGTTGCCCATTCTCCTTGTACCTGGTGTACCAGCATGTCCGAATCACCGGTCACCAGCAATTCTTGGATATTTATGTCAACAGCCAAATTGAGCCCTAATATGCAAGCTTCATACTCCGCCATATTATTGGTGCATCGGAATCTGAGTTTGGCAGACACGGGGTAATGTTGACCGGTTTTCGATGCCAAAACGGCTCCGATACCTACTCCTTTGAAATTTGCAGCTCCATCGACGAATATTCTCTACCCGTCGTAGGCTTCAGCAGTATCCTATCCTACGAGACACTTCTTCATCGGAAAAATACGTTTTTAATGCTTTGTATACTCCTCCTACAGGATTTTCCGCAAGATGATCCGATAATGCTTGTCCCTTAACTACCTTTTGAGTTACATAGATGATATCAAATTCACTCAAGAATATTTTGCTAGTTTCCCCGTAGGCACAGTCTTCTGGAAGATGTATTTCAAAGGATCCATCCTTGATATGAGATATGTGGTATAAGCACAGAAGTAGTGCCTTAATTTCTGGGCTATCTATGTCAGAGCACAACAAGTGCGTTCCAACAGAGAATACCGTGCTTCGTAGGGTGTGAACTTCTTACTCAGGTAATATATGGCATGTTCTTTCCTTCCCGCCTCGTCATGTTGTCCCAAGACATAACCAAAAGCCCCATCTAGTACATAGAGGTAGAGTAGCAGTGGTCTACCAAGCTCTGGCGAGACTAGGACTGGTGGTGTGGATAAGTATTCTTTGATTTTGTCAAAAGCCTTCTGACAATCTTCAGTCCAACTAGTGGCGGCATCCTTCTTCAACATTTTGAAAATCGACTCACATATCACAGCTGATTGTGCTATGAAGCGGCTAATGTAGTTGAGACGTCCCAAGAAACTCATTACGTCTTTCTTGTTCTTTGGCGGTGGTAATTCCTGGATAACCCTGATTGTACTTCAGACCTATTCGGCTTTGAGTGCATTTGAAGTGCAACTTTTTCACTTCAAGTATTTTTTTCAACTTCAGACATAACTTCAATTGTGATCCCAAAACCGAGTGTAGATGCAAAAGCCACTTATAACAAGACCTTTTAGATTATTATCATTATTATAATCCATGACCAATGAAATTTGAGAAAGTGTAGTACTTTCTTCTAATACAATAATATTGCCTTAACAAAACCTCTTATCATAAAATACAGTAAAGTACCCATTAGGTGCACAAATTTTCCCAGCTTGACCTCTGCAAATCTCAATTTTATCTTTCTGACGAGCACCAATTTTCCTTCTTCCTCACTATTTCACTCCATCACCCACCAATGCATACCACTTTACATACTTTTATAAATTCATAAACCCTAAAGAATTCGTCATAAAGAGCCCATTTTTTTGTTTCGTTTGATTTTCGGTGTATTTTTTTTTGTTATTATGTATAGATCGGGAGCTGTAATGGCATGGAACGTGTTCAGATTTTGTACCGCCTTACGAGGGTTCGGTTCGATCATGATCCTTTTGGTTATGGGAGTTGTGGGAGTTACTTATTACGCCGTCGTTTTGACCAATTATGGACCGTCCCTTGCAAGTAGTGGAGGTCTCCTTGATGCCCTCATCGCTCTTTTAGTACTCGTCATATTCCATTGTCTGGTAAATTTCTTCCAAATTTTTGTACTTTATGAATAAATTTTGATGATTTTTGTGTTTTTGACGTATTTACATTTTTCTAGCTTTTTTCCCCTCGGGTTTTGATGGCAGGTGCAAGCGAATATTTTATAGAATTTGGGAAATTAAAATTAAGTCTTTTTCCTGAATTTAAATCCCGTGGCTTATGTGCATGTTTGTGGGAGATTGATATCCCATCTTGTAATCGGTTTCCTCATTTCCGCTTACCTACCTTCTCCCTATAATAAAATGAGTAATTTTTGTAAGAGTAGATAAACTTTTGTGCTACTAAGTAGCTAAACTAGTACTTATTTGTGATGGTTGCAGTTGGTGATGCTTCTGTGGTGTTATTTCTCGGTTGTTTTTACTGATCCTGGTAGTGTGCCTCCAAATTGGAGGTCGGAATTGGATGAAGAAAGAGGGGAAGCTGACCCGTTAACTGCATCAGAATTTGGGACTTCGCCTGCTGACTCAGGGAATCCAAGAATACGCTTTTGTAGAAAGTGCAACCAGTTAAAACCACCTCGATGCCATCACTGTTCTGTTTGTGAGTTCTTGTTGTTCACCGTATTGATGTTTTGTTTTCCTGTTATTTCGTTTGCGATTGAGTTGCGTCTGTTTCCATGTTTTAGGTGGAAGGTGTGTGCTAAAGATGGATCATCATTGTGTGTGGGTTGTCAACTGTGTAGGAGCATTAAACTACAAGTATTTCCTTCTCTTCCTGGTAAGTAATCATAATTCATGAATGTTGAAAAGTTTATATATGGTTGGCTATTAGCTTCTAAAATTACTCTCTTGGCATCACTATGTTTGTTGACAACGTCAATAGAATATTGTCTTATAAAAAATTGATGATTCGTGTTGTGGAAGATAAAATTTCTTCGTGACTTCTCTGTTTACCAACTAGCTTCCTTGGTTGTTGGGCTTCTGCTCTAATAGTAACATAGGCAGTCTATGTCCTATTTTAATTAAAAAACATTGTATTTAAGTTCTGGACACTTTATTAGCATTCCAGTCACGCCCCAACCTAGGAAAGCAGACACGGCAATCAATGCCTTACTTTGATCCAGCGAACCAACCTGTCATGGCCTAATAACCATAGCTCACGCATGATTTAGACTTGTAAAACTGTAAATAATATGACCCACTGTCTATGGAGCTTCTATGACAATATGAATAAAGAATTGCCGGTGACAAGGCCCCGACTATATCAAAAGAATATTAATGTCTGTGTCATCAATAGGATTACCCCGACCGTAGAATAGGGCTCACCAAAAGACTGAAAGAATGAGGGAAGTGCCTAGCGCGGGTCCACAAAAGAGATGCAGCGCCATGGCGAAGGTATGTGAGTACACAACAACAAGTACTCGCACCTCGTCGATCCCCTCACATGAAATGGGACAACACATTTTAAAAAAGCATGAAGAGATAATATGCAAATGCAATTCAAAACAATATCATTTCATTTCATAAACATCTTAGAGTTTGAGCTTTAAACAAATTTATAACTTTTAGTGGGAGTTATAAGCCATCATGTGTACCCCTGGTGTTTCGATCTTAGCCTGACCAACTTGGGTGTCTCTCTACCAATGCCGTGTGGGTGTTGACAATTTTGCTAGCATTAATAACTCAACCAAAGGTGATTATTTAATCGTCCAAACCATTGGATACGACCATAGTCCTACACTAGCATGTGTAGCTTTGGATAGCCGTTTTTGCAAATACCTTCTTAGTCATCTAAGGATACTCCCAAAATGTTTTATTTTCATTTGATACTTTTGGCCCTTAATCTTGGTGTTTAAGTTTAGGCTAAGCCACAGTTGGAAAAACAATAAGAAGTTTAGGCTCAATAGCCACATATAATTCTTATGCCATTTGCATATTCGTTTGCCTTCATTTGAAAAACATAGATTCATATTCATGTTTTCTGGGAAAAGCTTTAGCATCATATTCATTTTCATTTAAAACCTTGAAACATTCCTAATCATATTCGTCATGTGAAGCATAGCATTTGAAACCACATCATTTGATGAAAACATGCTTAGTGTATAATTGCTTACCCACCCACAACTATACACTAACAGTTTGGATGCCATTTAGTCGTGTAGCTAACATTTAGAAGACATGGAATTTGGAGAAACGATTCTATGGAAGGGTTCAACTCAACATACCTTAAGTTTCTCGAAGCTAATGTAGCTCTTTGTTTTCCAACAACAACATACCCAGTGAAATCCCACAAGTGGGGTCTGTTGAGGGTATGCTGACCTTACTCCTACCTTGTGTTCTAATCGACTTATTAAGAATTTACACAACACAATAGGTTCTAGACATAAATCACCACCAGATTCCCACCGTAGTCTTTACCCATTTACTATTCATTATAAACCCTAGTTCATAAGACCCATTAAAGAACTAGTGTATCTTCTCATTCAAATGGTGATTCTCAACCCAATTATACTCCCCAAATATCTTTCTCATACTTGTATTTGAACATGGGTAGAGATATTACCTTTTGGGATCAAAACCCTAGCTCATGATCCTTGTAGAGATTCTAGAAATTTGGTGGAATCCTGTGGATTTTAATCATAAATATGTTAGGTCTTGCATCAATAATAAATGCTTATCTTGGGGTGTATTTACGGAGGAAGAGCTTTCTTTCTAGGATTCAAAAACTTGCTCAAAGTTCCTCTTACTCTCTCACCCCGCTGTGTTCTTTAAATAGACCAAAGTGGTCAGCATAGGCCCGCCGCCCACCTGTGTAGCTATGCATGGGCTGGGCCATTTGGTCCTTCCTCTAGGTCATTTTGGTCACTCCCTGTAAATGGCAATGCATGGTGCGTAGCTACGCACCAAATGTGCTAGCGGTTGCTGGGTGTAGGAGATGGCTAGCGTGGAAGCTGCCTTGTGTGTGCGTAGGAGCCTCATTGTGCGTAGCTTGTGGCCTCCATGCATAGGAGATGTCCTTCCATGCGTAGGACTTAGGAGAAAGCCCTCTTGGTTCACCTTCTGTTTTTGGCTACGCAGACCATGCATAGCTGAGCTTCCCTTTGTGCCTTTGTCTCCTTCCAATTTAGTTTCTTAAATCCTGGATTAATCCCTATCACGCGTAGTAATTACGGGGCTTTACAACCCCCGCCATTGCTTACATGTCAAGTGGAGTGCTTTCGATGTTCTTGTATCACAAATGCTTTGTCATTTTTTTTGGGGGTTGGGGGGTGATCTGAGTATTTCGATTGATTTGCTGTTACAAACCGTATTCACATATCCGACTTTGGTTGGATTTGTTTTACAATACTTATGAGCTGTTGTAAGTTTTATGTTTCTTATATAAAAGCATAGCAGGAGTTTCATAGATGTCATGTTTCTCCTGAAGATGTTATCCTGCTAGATGTACGACTACCGGTAATATGCAGTATGGGGATATTAGCACTTATCCCTCCGTACGGATCCGAACATAGTGATCGTCGTTAATCTGTTACTGTTTATTTGTGAGGAACTTGTTCTATTACCGTTTGCTGTAACATGCCATTTGCCAAAATGCGTCTGGCCATTTTGTCATAACAATGTGGTTTTCTTAGAGTATTTCAAGTGGTAGTTAATACTGAGAGTTTACCCTTTTCCACATTCTTCCTCCATGCTGGTGCCTGTCAGTTGATATTTGTATGCTTCAACTTGCACGGAAAGATGCATATTCGGGAATTTTCATAGCACTTCTTTGCATTGCAATATTATATTTTCCATCTTTTTTCCAACTAAGTATAACCTTTCTTACTGCAGTTCTACACATTCCTGGAAACCACTGTTGTGACTTTATCATTATTGCCACAATTTATTGCTTTCTTCAGTGATGGAGAGATACCCGGGACTCCGGGCACCCTCGCAACCACATTCCTTGCTTTTGGTAAGGTTTAGCTGTTGTCTTTTGAAACTCCCAATCTATGATCTCTTTTTGAGATGCACCAGTCCTCTTAATTACCACATTAATTGTGCATTTCAGTCTTGAACCTTGCGTTTGCTTTGAGCGTTCTGGGATTTCTAATTATGCACATATCTTTGGTGGCCGGTAATACCACAACTATTGAGGTACTTACACTCTTCATATTCATGTTTTAACTTGAAGTGTTTAGTTTTATTCTTCTATCAAAAGGCCTAAGAATCTGAAACATCCTTAATGCAGTAAACATAATTCTTTAGTTGTAAGGTCAAAACTAGTTTTATAATTTCTGTCTTCGGTTTGGTAAAGTATCTGGTGCTAGATAAATTGTTGAATCATCTGTATTTGATTCTTTGTTCAATCACCTTGTAAAAACTAGGTTCCCGCAACTACAAATCATGAAGATTGCTCTTGTATGTTCCCAGTCACCCCCAAAAGAGAATAAAAAGAAATTTCAGTATAGAAAGAATTCTCATTTCCTGTTGCTTTCCCTACATTAGGTCTCCTGTTTAAAGCCAGAGATGTACCCAGAGCCTATGATTTACCTGTGGATCTGGTTCGGCCGTTCAAGTCAGAACATGACCCCTCACAAAATTAATAAACTCAGTATCCCTTTATAGACTTGGGAACAGGGTTTCTGAAAGTCAACTGAAGTACTGAAAATCCAACCAGCCTAGCCATCTATTTTGGTTTCATTAGTTCAATCATTGGTGGGGTTTAATCCCTGAGTTGGATGCAACAGCAATATTAGGACCATTCGTCTCAATGGAAACCAGTTTTTTTCTATAAGGCTTTCTGGGCCATTGTTATTGAAAGCCATCACTTTGTTGCTTAAAGTGATGACCTGATGTGAAGCGAGGGGTTGTAGCTTCATGGGCAAAACTATGAGTTTTAGAGAAGCGTGAGCTTCAAATAATAATGGATCAAATTGATCATAATGAGAAGCGGCTGATTCTTGGAGTCTCAACTTTGATGAACTGGATAATTTGTTAGTTTAATTGCAATTTGATTATTATAGTACTAAATTCATATATGTTTGTCACTTTAATTTTCTGTGACTTGTGCGTTTCAATTTAATGAAGTGTGTGCTTCACTTCTCGTTTTCGCTTCAGGCCCCATGGACCTTGTCGCTTCTTTGCACTTTTCGCTTTTAAACTACTGTTTTGGGCACATTTTGAAGGCTTGTCTTGCTTTCAGGCATATGAGAAGAAGACCACTCCAAAATGGCGTTATGATCTTGGTCGGAAGAGGAACTTTGAACAGGTTAGATGACTTTGCACAAGACTGCCATAGTTATTTTCTTACTTCTGATAGCTATGTGATAGAACAGATAGATGCTTTAGATGCTTCTCTAAATAATGTTGTGCTCTGATATTAAATTTAAGATATGGTTTGTATAATGAAGCACGAGATTCATGGAAATAATCTGGAACTTATGGTTGGAATGTGAAAAATAGCAGAAATTTAGAGAAGAAAGAACACTTTCAATTACACTGGATCTAAGTGCTCATTCTGAGGTATGTGGAAAGTGAATTTCTGGATCTGGATAGGACACGATATGATACACACATGTGATGTCAATTAAGCACGTTATACAAAAATGCTGTTATCTCATAGCAATGATACAATGACGAATTTAATTAGTTTAATAAATAATGATTGAGAAAGTATAACACAAGAATTGTGGGTAAACTTAACTGCAACTTCTGTGCTGTATCTTTACTTGCTAGTTTACCTGAATGATCATAGTCAACAAAGCTATCACCTACTTGTCGCCATGATCGGATCTAATTTCAAGATGCGTGAACTATTATGAATAGGCGGATTCAATATTTAAATTTAACGGGTTCAACCTTTAGGTTCTTACCATTGAACAAATTACAGTTTTTATTTTTGAAATTGTAATGATTACACTCACACACATATATTATATACATACACACACACTTTGTGTCCAAAGTGTGGGAATTAGTTGAACCCATTGACTTATGCTACATCCTCTAGTGCTGCTATAAAACTTTATTATTGGAAAAGAAGAATAGTAATTTCAATAGACTTGGGATTTTGAAAGAACATACCACACAAAGAACTTGGTGAAAAAAAAATAGACAGACTGTTATGAAACAATAAAGAATAAGAACAATATTGCAGAGAAAGAGAGGAAATTCTTATTGAATTTTGGGATGATTTACAATGGGGTAAGGCCCCTCTATTTATAGGGGGAAAATGACTTAGTCACAAAGTAGAACTCTCTAAAAGATAGACATTCACTCTAAATAGAATTCTATTTATAACACTCCCCTTGAATGTCTATTCAACAGATAATGTGCCTCGTTAAAACCTTAACTAAAATAAAACCCAATGGGAAAAAAAATTCTAGAAAAGGAAAAAGAGTACACATGTTTAGAAATGTGCCTTTTGGTTGCCTCGTTAAAAACCTTGCAAGGAAAACCCAGTGGGACAAAACCTTGTAAGGGAAAAAGAGTGCAACGCGCATTAACTCCCCCTGATGAGAGCATCAATTCACATCCTTGAGCCTTCGCATCCCAATCTTGTGTATTAGCTTCTTGAAGGTTGACGTTGGTAGAGATTTTGTGAACAAAGCAGCCATATTATCACTTGAACGAATCTGTTGCACATTGATATCACCATTCTTTTGAAGATCATGTGTGAAAAATAACTTTGGTGAAATATGCTTTGTCCTATCTCCTTTTATGAATTCTCCCTTCAATTGGGTTATGCATGCTGCATTGTCTTCATACAAAATCGTGGGCAGTTTGTCACACTTCAAACCACATTTTTCTCGAATAAGATATATTATAGATCTCAGCCACACACATTCTCCACTTGCTTCATGAATAACAATTATTTCAGCATGATTAGATGAAGTAGCCACAATCGATTGCTTAGTCGATCGCCAAGATATGGCAGTGCCTCCACATGTAAACACATAGCCTGTTTGAGATCGAGCCTTGTGCGAGTCAGATAAATACCCAGCATCGGCATAGCCAACAAGATCGGGACTGCAATTATTTCCATAAAATAAGCACATATCGGTAGTTCCTTTTGGATACCGCAATATGTGTTTGATTCCATTCCAATGTCTCCTTGTAGGAGCAGAGCTATATCTTGCTAAGACATTAACTGAAAAGTTATGTCAGGCCTTGTAGTGTTGGCAAGATACATTAGTGCACCAATTGCACTAAGATATGGTACTTCAGGACCAAGTAGCTCTTTATTCTCGTCTTGAGGTCGGAATGGATCCTTATTCACATCAAGTGATCGAACAACCATCAGAGTACTTAGTGGATGTGCTCCATCCATGTAAAACTGTTTCAGTACCTTTTCTATGTAGGTTCATTGATGAACAAAAATTCCGTTTGCCAAATGTTCAATTTGCAAACCAAGACATAATTTTGTCTTTCCGAGATCCTTCATCTCGAATTCTTTCTTTAAATAATCAATTGCCTTTTGGAGTTCTATAGGAGTCCTAATAAGGTTTATGTTATCAACATATACGGCAAGTATAACAAATTCCGATGTTGTTTTCTTTATAAAAACACATGGACAAATGGCATCATTTATATAACCTTCCTTTAATAAATACTCACTAAGACGATTATACCACATACGTCCTGATTGCTTTAGACCATACAAAGATCTTTGCAATTTGATTGAAAAACATTTCCCGGGTTTTTGAATTATGTGCGTTAGGCATTTAAAATCCCTCGGGAATTTTCATGTATATCTCATTATCAAGTGAGCCATAAAGGTAGGCGGTAACCACATCCATTAAATGCATGTCAAGCTTTTCATGGACAACAAAACTAATGAGATAACGGAACGTTATAGCATCCATAACGGGTGAATATGTCTCTTCATAATCGACACCAGGCTTTTGTGAAAATCCTTGTGCAACAAGGCGTGCCTTATATCTTTGTACCTCATTATTCTCATTCCTCTTGCGTACAAAGACCCATTTATAGCCAACAGGCTTAACACCATTAGGTGTTTGGACTACAGGCCCAAAAACTTCACGTTTCGCAAGTGAATTCAACTCTGATTGGATTGCTTCTTACCATTTTGGCCAATCACGTCTTTGTCAACATTCTCCAACCGATTGAGGTTCAAGATCATCACTATCATGCATAATGCTAGATGCAACATTATATGCAAAGACATAATCCACCACTATATCCACTCGATTAAAATTTGTCTCAATATCGATTGGATTTATTGATAGTTCCTTATTTTCTTGAGTCTCGGGCTCAATGGTTTCCTCATGAATCTCTGAATTTATTAAATCGTGGATTTCTTCACGAGACTCTTTCGTAGTGTCATTTTGATAATTTGTTTTCCTTTTTCTAGGATTTCGATCCTTAGAGCCCAATGATTTGCCACGTTTTAGGCGTGCTTTTGACTCATTAGCTATGACAGTAGAAGATTGTCCAATAGGGACATAATACGGATTGGAACATTCTCTGCAGGGATATGTGATTTTATTATCCTTTTCAAATCCGTAAATGCGTCTGGCATTTGATTTGTTATTCTTTGCAAATGGATAATCTTTTGCACCTCTTTTTCACAAATAGAGGTACGTGGATCAAGATGAGACAATGATGGATTTTTACACAAAATTTCCCGTTTGGTTTCACCAATTTCTCCCCCTAATTTTGGGAAAAGTGTCTCATCGAATCGACAGTCTGCAAATCGAGCAGTAAACAAATCCCTCGTTAATGTTTCGAGGTAGCGAATAATGGATGGCGATTCAAACCCAACATATATTCCTAACCTTCTTTGGGGACCCATTTTGGTGCGATATGGCGGTGCTAAAGGCACATATACTGTGCATCCAAAAATTCTTAAATGGGATATATTAGGTTCTTGATCCAAAACTAATTGCAATGGGGAATATTTATGATAATTTGTCGATCTGAGACGAACTAGCATTGCTGCATGCAAAATGGCGTGACCCCAAACAGAAGTGGGCAGCCTCGTTTTCATGAGTAACGGTCTTGCTATCAATTGTAGACGTTTAATTAAAGACTCTGCAAGGCCATTTTGAGTGTGAACATGAGCTATATGATGTTCCACTAAGCAATAATCATTAAATGCTTGGATGAAAACTCAGCAGCATTATCAAGTCTAATAGACTTAATTGGATTATCGGGGATTTGTGCCATTAATTTTGCAAACGCGAGGTTGCGAGATGACAATAGGCACACATGAGACCATCTAGAGGATGCATCTATTAAGACCATAAAATATTTAAACGACCCACTAGGGGGGTGAATAGGCCCACAAATGTCCCCTTGTATACGTTCCAAAAACGCAGGGGACTCAATCCCAACCTTTGTTGGTGATTGTCTTATAATTAACTTGCCTTGATAACAAGAAGTGCAATAAAATTCATTATTTAAAAGAATCTTTAAATTCTTTAATGGATGCCCATTTGAGTTTTCTATAATACGTCTCATCATAATTGATCCAGGATGTCCCAATCGATCATGTCAAAGTACAAAAGTATTAGAGTCAGTAATCTTTTAGTTTACAATAGAATGTGCCTCAATTGTACTAATTCTTGTCCAATACAGGCTACAAGCTAAAGATGGGAACTTCTCAATAACCCTCTTTTGGCCAGAGACATTCTTGGTAATGATGAGATATTCAAGATTATTCTCATCTATTGTCTCAATATAATATCCATTTCGGCGGATATCTTTAAAACTCAACAAGTTCCTCTTGGACTTGGAGGAGAACATTGCATTCTCTATGATAAGTATTGTTCCCTTAGGCAGAGTTATAGTAGCTCTTCCAAAGCCTTCAATTAAATTACTACTACCAGAAATTGTAGTAACATCTGCCTTACACATACTTAAATGAGAGAAATATTTCTTCTCTTTGAATATTGTATGTGTCGTACATGAATCAACTAAACAAATATTGTTACAATTGAACTTTGATCCAAGTTTGCTTTGTGAGATATCCATATTTGCTACCCGTTGTTTGACATACAAACGAATATACGAATAAACATTAGTATTTTTAAAGAAAAAGGAAACCGGTTCTTCGTATAACTCTGAGTAAATTATGCACAATATATACATTTGAAGCTACTTCTCAGGAATTTGCTAATTTGTGCCCACCTATTTCATCATGTTATAAAGACACAGACTTTGGATATCAAGAAATATTAGTCCACTAGTTTCATCATTTCACGATTGAATAACTAAAAGAATAGCTTCTTTTTTTTTCTTTTTTCTTTTGGTCAGTTTCACTATTCATATTTCAAAGTTGATTGTGATTGAAAATCTATCAACTTTTTTTCTTTTCTTTTTCTTTTTTTTTTAAAATTGAAAATCTAGCCTAAAAGTCTCGTTGTAAATTAAAGTTGTTATATATAACCCACCATGTAATGATTGTATATAGTTGGGCAGAAAGTTTTAACAAAAAAAAAATTGTCAGTATAAGTACTAGAAATTCAAGACTTAGAGGAGGGACTCATCATCCAAACTTTAATTGCATGGCAGTGAAAAAAAACGAACTGACACTATTACGTAAAACAAATATACTAATGACTACTAGTAATGTAAAGAACTATGATTATATGATATCTATTCATTAACTACTACAAATAGACAAAAATAAAGGTTAAACTACTCAATTATCTTTAACCACGGTTCCGTCACCGATCAAGTGGTCTATTTTTCCATCAGGGTGCTCAAAGAAGTCTGTCACATCCAAGTGGGTGATGTCAAAATCATTGCCAGAGACAAAATTAGCTTCAGAGCCTTTATTTTTTAGAGATGCTTGATAAAGCTCAACCAAATGTCTTGGTACACGACAAATTTTTGTCCAATGGCCTATTCCACCGCAACGATAACATTCAGTCTCTGAACCATTTGCCTTTGGCTTCTCATATTTCCCTTTCCACTTTTAGTGGTTATTTTTCTTTGGGGGTAATTAACACCAGGAAAATTTCTTCCTTGTCCATGGCCACGACCACGATCATTAATAGGGCCACGACCTTTCCTACGTTTGGCATAATGGGAATACACCTCATTCACTTCAGGCAATGGTGTAGACCCAGTGGGTCGATTTTCGTGATTTCTCATGAGCAAGTCATTATTTCGCTCAACCACAAGGAGAAGAGAAATCAACTCAGAGTACTTCTTGAAACCTTTCTCTCGGTATTGGTGTTGCAAGACCATATTGGAAGCATGAAACGTTGTAAACGTTTTTTCAAGCATATCATAATCAGTGATAGTATCTCCACAGAGTTTCAATTTAGAAGTAATTCTGAACATCGCAGAATTATATTCAGAAACAGACTTAAAGTCTTGGAGCCTCAGATGAGCCCAATCATATCGTGCTTGTGGAAGAGTGACCAACTTTAAGTTGTCATATCTTTCCTTTAAGCCATTCCACAAAACAAGTGGTTGTGAGATATTCTATTTTCAACCCTTCATCAAGGTGATGGCGCAAGAAAATCAAGGCCTTAGCACAGTCTTGGGTAGATGTTTTATTTTTATCTTTAATGGCGTCTCCAAGACCCATTGCATCTAAATGGATTTCAGCATCCAACACCCATGTCATATAGTTCTTGCCCGAAATTTCAAGGGCAACGAACTTTCTTTTCATAATGTCAGTCATAATTAAAAAAAAAGGAGAGGAGAAAAGTTATACCTTAATCTTCTCAAATAGCTTCTTGACTTGTGCTGATAACGTGTTATGAAACACTAAAGAATAAAGAATAAGAACAATATTGCAGAGAAAGAGAGAGGAAATTCTTATTGAATTTTGGGATGATTTACAATGGGGTAAGACCCCTCAATTTATAGGGGGAAAATGACTTAGCCACAAAGTAGAACTCTCCAAAAGATAGACATTCACTCTAAATAGAATTCGATTTATAACGCAGACAAAGATTCCAAGTCTTTTTGACATTATTGGCTTTATGCTTTTCTTTCGGCCTAAAATCACATAAAATGCTCTTTTTGATTTAATAGTATTTCACCCATTTTAATCACTACTTTGTTATTAGTATCTTACTAATTACCAGAAAAAGGTAGGAATTTCTTGAATGAACCGCACTATGCTTAAAAACCAATAAGACTCATAACTAAATATAGCCGCAATTCTTATCAAAAAGAGGGGCAAAAACTAACTAGATCTGCAATAAAATCGATTACCTTTAATAATTTATGTGATAATTAAGGGGGTGTTTGACTAAGCTTATAAGCTGGTCAAAATAGCTTATAAGCACTTTGTAGCTTATCTACGCGTTTGACAAATACTAAAAGTGCTTATAAACCAAAATATGTCTAAGCCATAAGTTGCCCAGCTCCATCTTATGGTTTTTAAGCTTATAAGCACTTTTGGTTTACAACAATAATAATTACCCAGCAAAACCCCACGAGTGGGATCTGAGAGGGTAGTGTGTACGCAGACATTACCCCTACCCCGAAGGAGTAGAGAGTCTGTTTCCGATAGACCCTCGGCTCAAGAAGACGAAAAAAGACAATATATTAGTAGCAACAACATAAACATTAAAATAATAACAACGTAAGAACCAAAAAATAAATGAAAAGCAATGACAATAACCAGTAAATAAGGCCTGGTAATATGAAAAACGAAAGAATAGTGTGAACACAACATTAACCACTAGCAGTCTAAGACAAAACCCTATCATACTAGCCTCACACTCGGTAAGAAGTACAAAAATGCTTGTATGATGCTAAACCAAACATGCTCTAACTTACTCAAGTCAAAATTAGCTTATGTATTCTAATCCAATTTGGTCCCAACTAGCCCCTTAATCGAGTTTTGTTGGAGGCAGCAAAATGGTTAAAAGAAAAACAGTTATCCACCCATATTATTCATTAAAGAATGGGCTGTATATGGAACTTTTTAAAAACGGTCGATTATGGATAAGAAACATATTATCCACTTAGAAAATGGTTAATCAAATGGAGAACTAATGGATAACTAATGTGTTTTAACTTTTACATTTGTAAAGCCTCAAGTTTGAGAGAATAGGAATTCTCCCATAAGCGATCATACGAAAAAAGTCATGGATAATATGGATATCCATATTATCTGCCGGATAACCCGTTTTTGATCCGTCACGGGTCGGATAATTTATTCGTTTTTGAATTACCCATTTTGACCCGCTCATATCCGACCCAACCCGCATGTTTACTACCCCTAGCTCTCACCTTCATCGTGTTACATGTTATGTGTATGTTTCAAATTTAGAAAGAGAAGTTCACTTTTATTTTTATTTGGTATAATGACGACATGAATTGAGCTTGATTAGAGACGTGAGGATGCATATAGCCCGCCCAACTTGTTTGGGACTAAGGCGTAGTTCTATATTCATAAAGAAAAGCTAGATATGTGTTATTTTACTGTTCTAAGATGGTATTATATGGATCAGGTGTTTGGTATGGACAAGCGATATTGGTTCATTCCAGCTTATTCTGAAGAAGATTTAAGACGGATACCTGCTCTTCATGGTCTTGAATACCCGTCAAAACCTGACCTTGATGCCCAAGAATAATAGGGATGTGCATGCCAAACTGAAGTTTCCTTCTTTGTAACAAAATATAGAGGTCTCAGGCTTTCAACTGATTAACCGGCTTAACTAAATGGAACTGGACCTTTGCATCTTCTCAAATTATGCAGAGCAACATCACAAGATTATAACAGGGTCTGAGCAGATGAACCACCTACAGATTGGAGCTAAGGCTGGGGGAAGATGATGCGATGATATGTCCATTTCATGATTTAGATATTTATGTGATTATGATTCTGTAACATAAAATATGCTGATTTTTCACGTCTCACAACAATGTTGTAATTGATTACTTGATAAGAAATGGGGATTAAATTTCTGAAGATTCTTCACCCGCAACCATGGATAACTTGATCAGGAAAAAATGCAGATCAGATATGTTGTAACCCTTCGCCAATAATGAAGTTTTAGCTATAAGTCTTTTGCTTTTAGCCTTGCAAAGTGGTTCTAACTTTCTTGAATGGTGATTTTGACATATCAGTAGTTTCCACCGTGATGATACTTTCTGGTGGGTTTATTTTATTTTGTGTCAAATACACGGGAAGAAAGTACAGTATCTGAAATTTTGGAGTTCCAAATGTCATATAACAAGAGGGTTGAAAATTTGACTCTTGTATTTGCTCAATATCGCCGAAAATGCAGTAAAGTAAAATCTTTGTCATACTCAAGTGAAGCTTAGCATCACCAACAGAAAACGAGCACAGAGAAAAAGGTGAACCTGTTGGATGGTTGGTATTATTAACAAGATTATTGAAACCTTTGAAGATGGTACACCATAAAAGGGTTAACTAGATTATTGAATCTAGGATTGGAAAGCTGAAGAACAACTATACGTACAATAAGTGGAATCTCATGCAAATTATGATGGATGTAGTTTACCGTGCTCAGAAGTCTACTTGAGATGATTTTTGTGCAATATTCCAACTGAGTGGAAACAGTGATTACCATAGATAGTATAGTGATAAAATACCATCATCGTTCGGAAATCAAATAAAGAGTTTGAACTTCATATAGGACCATTATCGTTTTGAAGTTTCTGTTTGCAGCGAATTTTTGACACACGAAAAACAACTGCAATCACAAACGAAAAAAGTAATTTTATTAATCAATTGTGAGTACAATTCTATTTCCCTTGATTCTTTATCCAAATTATTCTCCGTAATTCGGGGCTTATGCAGCGTATTTCTCAAACTCAGGAATGATGCGAACTTCCTTGGATGTATTTGATGAAAAGGAAGAACGTCCGCTGATCACATCCGCGGCTTTGAGAAAGACAATATTTGATGTCTTGATCTCTTTGTGAATATTCCATGAATTTATGGAATTTCGAGATGATCTCAATTTTCGAGAAGGTTTTTTGAGGGAATATGTAACCCTTTTTATAGGAGTGGCCTAGGGTTAGAGTAGCATCAAAGTTAGGGTGTTGGTAGATAACTTTCAAGCAACCCGAATAGACTCCTAGAATTTCAGGACTCCTAAAATTCGATGTCTACAAATGCTCCCACTTCATGTTTTGTCTGGGATGTAGTGCTTGCCGAAACTTGAAGACGAGACTTGAAGTACTACTGATGAGGCTCGCAAGGAAGTGCTCCTTTGAAACTTGTTCACATAAATCTTCTTCGAAGTGTGGCTTGTTGATGATCAACTTTCCAATTTCTTTTTGCGTGGCTTCTGTTGGAAATCAATTTCACAAACGTGCAAAGATATGCCACCTTTCCAATAAAGGAAAAATTCTTGTGTGTCAAGAAAGAGTTACATAAAGGAAAAATTCTTGTGTGTCAAGAAATACTGCTACTTCTATAATTCCATAGAAGGATTTTCCTTTCTGAATCTACACAAGCGGCTCTCTAGTAAAACTATCCATGCGAATCACTACCTTGATATAAATTCTTAATAATGCTGCAGCTCTTTTTTGCAGGCTACTGTACCAATTGATTTTGAAATTTGTAGTTTTTGATTTTCAAGAGGAAGAGATGAAGAGCAGAATTGGTTCCACTGGGCGTGCCAATTTGTTTGGAATGAATTCTAGACACACGAAAAATAACTGCAATCACAAAAGAATAAAGTAACTTTATTAACCAATTGTGAGTACAATTCTATTTCTCCCTTGATTCTTTATCCAAGTTATTCTCCGTAATTCGATGGCTTAAGCAGCGTATTTCTCGAACTTAGGAATGATGCGAACTTTCTTGGATGTATTTGATCTCCATGAAAAGGAACAACGCCTGTTGATCACATCCGCGGCTTTGAGAAAGACAATATTTGATGTCTTGATCTCTTTGTGAATATTCCATGAATTTATGGAATTCCGAGATGATCTCAATTTTTGAGATGATTTTTTGAGGGAATATGTAACCCTTTTTATAGGAGTGGCATAGGGTTAGAGTAGTATCAAAGTTAGGGTATTGCTAGAGTAGCCTCAAAACAACCCGAATAGACTCCTAGAATTTCAAGACTCCTAAAATTTCGATGTCTACAGTTTCGTTTAACTTTAGTAAGAGTGGCAGGTGGGTCAGGCTATCTTGATCCCATCCCGGTCTGAAGCGGTATTGGACTGGGCCAATCCCATGTTAACAGGAGGGGATGGAATTAAGTGTAAGGGGACGGGGATCTGGGTGTGGCGGCTAGTTGATCCTGTCTCGATCGGCCAGTTTGGCTCGCCAAAAATCCTAGTACAGACTTACTCGGTAAAAAAGAAAATCTATTGTTTTATTAAAAAGTAGTTGTTACCCAACGACTCTTTTGCATAAATGACCGTTGGGTAACGGTTGGCCCACAACCCTCGAATTCACACCAACCCCTTCTTAATATATTTTTAACACTTAAGTCTATAAAATTATACTTTGACCCCATTTTGAATTATAAATATCTCTTCTCTTCTTTATTTTCACAAAAATCTTTCTACTATCTCTATCTTTAAAATATTGATTGTTGAAATTTTTTATGTGATAATTGTTATCCATTATTTGAAAATTGAGACTGAAGTAGTTTCGAGATTGAGCAAGTTTCAACTATCAACCTCATTTATATGTCGACATTTATATCCGCGTTTGATATACTCATTCCATCTCTATCTCTTATTTATTATTTTATTTTACTTGTCATAATTTTTTTTATATTTATTTATTAAATACTATTGTTAGTTGTCACTTGCATAAATTATAATGTTTAGAATTTTTTTCGAGGATTTAGAGTTAATCAGACAAAAGGGAAGGGTGGACGGACGTAGTAATCATGCAGATGATTAATCCCACGTAGATGAAATACCTTATTATTATAATAATAATAATTTGAATTTACTGGGTAATTGTTGTTGTTGTGTTGTAATAATAATAATAATAATAATAATTTGAATGAGCAATCACTAGATCATTAATTACTTTTTGCATAATTTGCTTCTATAATGAGGAAAACTCAGATGATGATACACCCATTAATCCAAATCCAATAACATTTTCGAGTTCAAAGAAGACGCCTCCAACTACTTAGGGGAACCCACTCTTCTTCCTTGCGTTCGATTAGGGGCAGGTACCTCCCACTAAAAGTAGAACCTCAGTAGAATGGAAAACAACATCACTTATATGGTGTTGATATGCAATTTTGCCCTCATATTTTATAAAATATTCTATAAACTTTCAAAATATTGTTTTTTCACCATTACCTAATTTACATGGGCCATATAAGTATTTCCTATAATTTTCTATAATTTTTAAAGCTTTACAATTGATTTTCTTGCATTTAATTTTTTCAAATATTTATTAATTATCCCTTTAAATTATTTTTAGGGTGCTTTAATCGTCCAAATTTATCATGTTATACCCACATGTGTATTTTCTCTATTTTATCTACACTAGTTACAACAATAGTCTATATTCTATAAATAATTGCGTTTATTATGTTATTTATGCTAAAATAGAATTTTATATTTTTATAATGTCAAGTTATTATTTTCAATCATTTTTCATAGCAAAAAATAATAATTTTACCATTTATTAGACGTTTTGATAATTGATTTTTTTTAATTAATTTTGGGTGTTTCAAGAGCTGACCCAAAACAAACCAATTTTCAGACAATTTCAATGGCCCAAACGCCCAACACCTTTGGCCCAGTCTCTTTAGCCCAAACCAAACGACCCCATTGACTTAACCCAGTCGCGTCCTGTTAATAACCCGTCCCGTTTTCCCTTCGTTTCTGGCTGTTGATCTTAAATGATCAACGACCCACAACAGCCCTACTCTTCTCCTTACATCACTCCCCACTAAATCCTAGAGACATTTCCCGTCTTTGCCGCCCTAAAATACTCCCAACCCTTCTTCTCCCTTGAGAAACCCTAGCCTCCTCATCTCTAATCCTTCTCCGATTCCAGTTAGACAACGAAATCTTTTTGTTATTCACCTTCCTTATTTTTGTTGCCGCATCATTATCTACGCAACAATGGTGTTACTTAGTACTTGCCTAAACTTGGCAAGTACCATCTCTCAGAATTGGGCCCGTTCAACTTTAAATCTGGACAATATCCCGGCCATATACATGGAAAAGGGTTGATTTCCCACAGCAGCAGGCTAATCTTCAAACATTTAACCCTAATTAGGGTTTGGAATTCGATTGCTCCCTTTACCAGCTCTGTTACTGATTCCATGTGATATTTTCTTTCCTTATTTGTGCTTAATTGATTGTTTTTCATGTTTGTTCCTTCTAATTTGTCGCTATATAAACCCCCTTCCCCGTTTCCCCTAACACACTTTAACTACTTCTAGTGCTCTCTCACTCTCACTCATTCTACTATTCTAATTGAGACCTTGGCCGGCTGAAAGCCAAGGCCACTAGAGTTCGATCGTTGCTGTTTTTTTCTCAGTGTGAGCACTGTCTGGGATTCACTTGAAACCTTTGGCAACTCTGATGCACTGGATTTCGGGGTTCTGCTACTATTTTTCTATTGACAATTGGAATACTGTTGAGATTGTTCTTCTTATTTTGCTTGTTAATTTGCGACTAGTAAGTCTCTTGGCCTTTAAATTTTCATTCTCTTTCATTCATATTTATATTTTCTGCCACTGAAACTCATATGAACCAATGTCCTACAATTCTATCTTGCTTGTAGCCTTGTTTGCTCTGAAGTACTCTTATGATTCTATACTCGTAACATGTGAACTTTCCTAGGTTCTAATCATGATGTATGCCTATCACATGTGTTTAACATAAACGACTTCTGGTTTTCTTAAGCTTGTTTAGCCTACTATGTATATGTTAATGCATGATGTTTGCCCTGAGTTTATCTCTCTGCTTTGTTTTGGATTATCATGATAACCAACCCATGTGCTCTAGTCTTTGTTAAGTCATTTATGCCCAACATACTACGTTTCTGGGGTTGTACTATTAGTTAGGGCGTGTTTCCATGTTATTTGTAGTTTTAGTGTATGTTTTTGACTTATGCAATCATGTGTTCTTCAGTAATACTTGTGTGATGACCCAAAAGGTCATCCTAAGTAATTCCAGCTAAATCTGTGTTTAGAGGCCTCGAAAGCCTCCGTTAATCTCACCTCGATATGCGTGCGCAGCCCGGGCAGGTAGCCGGGAAGCTTCTATGTGAAAAATTGGATAAAAAAATTGGGATTTTTGAATTGAATAATTGGATTAAGTTGACTTTGGTCNGGTTTCTAAAGAATTTGAAATGTGACTTGAGAGGTGATTTTATGTTCCCGAGGTCCGAATGAAATTTCGAGACCGGGAATAGTTCCGTTGTGTCGTTTATAACTTATCTGCAAAAAATTGAAGTCATTCCGAGTGGTTTAGGCCCGTTCGGCACGTCGAAGTGAATTCTATAATTTCAAAGTTCTTAAGTTTTGAATTCAGGGGTTTTGGAGGGTGATTTTGAGTTTTAGCGTTGTATTGAGTGTTCCGTGAGCTCGAGCTAGTCTGTTTGATGATTTGGGACTTGTTGGTATTTTTGGACGGGGGCTCGGGTGGGCCCAAGTGCCTCCCGGACCCCGCGCGAGGCCAAAAACCAGCAAAAACCACTACTGGTGCACAGCAACTGGTGTGACCGCATGTGCGGTTGCCCAGCCGCAGGTGCGGGACCGCCCCAGCGGTCCCAACCTCGCAGGTGCGATCCCCATCCCCTTGCCCAAAGTCCGCAGGCGCGAGACTCAGGCCGCAGGCGCGTGACCGCAGGTGCGTTCCAGACCATCGCAGGTGCGACTTTTCCGCAGGGGCGACCAAAATTCCGCAAGAGCGGGACCGTTGGTGCGGCTCCCAACCCCGCAGGTGCGAGCCCAGGGTCCTAGGCCCTTTTCCGCAATTGCGATAATTTTCTCGCAGGTGCGAGACCGCACCTGCGGACCTATGGTCGCATGTGCGGAAACCCCTGTTGGCATGCCTCTTAAATACTCCAAAATTTCGGGTTTTCTTCATTTTCACCCATCTCCAACCACCATTAGAGAACAACCAAGCTTGGGCATCACCTTCCACGACCACCCACTGTAAGAGGTAAGTAAAACCCTATAAAACCTCTAATTTTAACAATAATTCCTAGCTTAATTCACTACTAAATCACCTAAAATCATTGAATTAGGTAGTAAACTTTAGGGTTCTTAGGAATTTCGTGATTTTCCATGTTAGGCCATAAATTCTTGAATAAATTACATAACTTCGATCCTTAGACTCCGGGTAATTGATTCCTTCATGAATTTTCGAAAATCTAAGTGTGTGGGCCCGGGGTCGAATTTTACTATTCTTGGAAGAATAGTGGGAAATGCATAACTTGGCTTAAAAATTGATTTTTGGGTACTTATTAATGATTATAAATCCATTATGTCTAGATATTCCCGATTCGGAGTTGAATTCGAGAGGAAAGGCTGTGATCGAGGCTTGACTTGCATTTTCTTTGGAGCCGAGGTAAGTGTTTGGCTTAACCTCAGCTTGAGGGATTATGTATAGAGTCTTAATTGCTATGTGTAACTCATGTCCAACGTATAGGCGTGGTGACGAGTGCCTATGCGTTGCGGTCAAGCATGCCCGTGAGTCAATTGTGATGAAATTGGCTATGTTGTTAATATTCTCCGCACTATGAGTAAATTATGAATTAAAGGTGATACCTGATGTTGTTTCATGACGTGGAGAGTTATTGAGTTAATTTTTCCAGTTGAGGCGTACACTGTTGAAATTATATTTCAGATGCGAGGTTGGTTATAGATGAGACCCTTGTCGGCATTTATTGATATTGTAATTGATGAATTCTCCTTGCTGGGACAAGGGAATTGTATTGAATATTTCCATGCACTCGAGACTTCGTATTGTTGACTTTTCACACTATTGCTGCCTTGTGTTTTTATTACTCGTCGCATGAGGGGACATGCCGTGTTGACTGAGTGTTATTATATTATATATGCACGAGGGGACATTCCGTGCCGAGTGATTGTGAGGTTGGGCACGAGGGGACATTCTGTGACGAGTGTTATTATATATGCACGAGGGGACATTCTGTGCCGAGTGATTGTGAGGTTATGCACGAGGGGACATTCCGTGCCGAGCGTTATTATATATGCACGAGGGGACATTCCGTGCCGAGTGATTGTGAGGTTGGGCACGAGGGGACATTCTGTGACGAGTGTTATTATATATGCACGAGGGGACATTCTGTGCCGAGTGATTGTGAGGTTATGCACGAGGGGACATTCCGTGCCGAGCGTTATTATATATGCACGAGGGGACATTCCGTGCCGAGTGACTGTGAGGAATGCACAAGGGGACATGTCGTGCCTTTCCTGTTCATTATATGTTTGAGAAGCTATATTTATGCCTTGTCT